>SNQJ01S0021844.1:24273-35449 GCA_010110895.2 Picea sitchensis | reverse complement strand
TATGGTCTATTCAGAAGACCCACCTTGTACAACATGCCCCATGCTCAATATTTAACATATGATTCTAAACCTCATACACAAGAAACTAAATTTTGTACTCTTTCCAATGGAAGTGTTCCCACTTAATTTGGATTCTGTATGAATAAGTTATGACTATTTTATCCGGAACACCTGTTTATTGACTAGCTTCAGGATTGGTCACAAACCCTATCTTCCACAGAGTGTATCTCCATAATTATAGCGAATCAAGATCTGAAATTTTTACCAGAGGTACCTTGATATGTCTTCTCAATACCATAGTGATTTCACCATCTGAATCATTCTATAAAAAACGTTATAGAAAAAATGGTAAGATGACCTGAAAATAACATACCTTAGAACACATCACCAAAAGACTTCATCCTCCCTTGAAATCTGGCCTTCTTTTCTTCTTATTACCTATGAAATTTGACTTCTATAAAAATGAATGTATAATTATGTTTATTTATACCATTTATGTCACTTCCTTTTAACATTAGTTTTGACCTGACACTTTCTTATTTTGTAATTATTTTCAGGGCCTACATGTACTTCCTTCTTCAATTCACTTTGTCATCTTCAAAAATTCATTTCTCCTCAACCATGAGGATCCACATAACGTGCCACATACCACTAGAAATAGCATGATATATACTATACATTCATGGGTGTTGTATATGCATGTGCATTTTCCTTCATGTACAAATACCTTTATCAATCTTGCAGTCCAAAACCCATGACTAGGGTTGACATCAATGACAAAAAACAATCTTCCAACGGAACGTTGAGAAAGTTTGTGAAAATATTATTAATGTGGAGCATTGGTTGTAGGTATGCAGAGATGATATTTTGTAAGAATCCATTCTTCTATGTCCATGACAATTATGATCAGTTTGTTAAGATTGCAAAGGTATTTATCAACAAAGGCAGGGCAACCTGTGGCCAGGTTTGTTTCACAGGTTTTTACTTCAAATTGTTTCAAGGGAATTTATTGGACGGATGATTACAGATCCAATTATTCTTGGAGCAATCATTATCTCTTCACTGTCATTAATAAAGGAGAAATACCAAAATATTTTAGTACGGAGCGATCCTTTGCTAAATTTCAGATGGTAGGGAACATGAAATTTCGTGTTTCATTTGAATGATATAACACAATTTTCATTCTCAGACCTAGATAAAAGATTTTGTAGATGTCTTTTGAGCTTTTAATAACATGTTAATATAGAATTAAAATGGTTGGCACCAGAATGACATCCTTTTGGTGGCCAACATATTGATACAACTACCTTAGGTTGGGCCATGTTAGCAGTCTCTACCAAGGCATTTCATTTGCAAGTTGATATTATGTCTGATGGTAAACATGTTAGAACTCTAACTCTCCTTCCTCTTATAGATATGTGTAACCATAATTTCCATCATAATGCTCGATTTGTTCAGGAGACTAATTATGGATGCGATAAGGCTTTTGTCAAGGTTTTCACTAAGGAGCAAGTACCAATATCATTAGACAATAGTCCTTTAAGAAATGATCTTCTTCTAATAGATTATGGATTTGTAGTATCAAAAAATCAACATGATTATGTTGAGCTAAAATATGATAGGGCTATGTTGCTATCATTGTTGGTGTGCACTCAGATGCTTTTTCATCTCCTACTCATTGGCAACAAGAAATTCATTGTCAACTAAAAGTGCAAGGTCATCAGGAAATTCAAAAGGTAACTTTGGGAGGTGTGGACTTGGTGGATGGTCATTTGTTAGCTTCTCTAAGAGTATTGTTTGTTGAGGATTTGGAGTTTATAGAGAAGCATGATCTTATCCATCTGTAATCGTTAGCAATGGAAGCTCCACTTGGTGCAGCTTATGAAAGGAATGTTCTCTACACAATTATTGCATTATGTGCCATTGCTTTGGGACAGTTCCCAACCAAGATAATGGAGGATGAGATGCTTCTAAGGAAATAAGGGAATTTAGAAGCCACGAAATTGGCAATAGAATATCATTTAAACAAGAAAGAGAAGCTTATTGATGTCATGAGAGATTTGACTCAAAAACTGAACAATGTAAAAATGATTAAAAGACAAAGATTTCCGGAATTCCATCAACACCAACAATTTTGCAGTAAAGTTGAAACAGGGCACTCGCTACAAAAGTTCGTTGTGAAAGTGTTGAAGCACTCAGTTAGGCAACGAACTATATTTTCATGTTGCACAAGTGTTACAGAGCACTAGATCAACATTTGAATCAACATCTGTCATTTCATTTCCCTCACACCAGTATCTTGGAAACATCTTCATTAATTTTCAACCCTTTGACTCCATGCCCAATGGAGATTTCTCCTCAGCTATGCCACCACTTTCATAAAAATTTCCTCAGTTATAGATCTGGCCACTGTGCTATAATTTTAGTGAGAGATCCCTCTCTGGTTGGAAAGGTCAGATTCCATCCCAAAGTGGTTTCAAGGTTACCTCCGTGGTTTTCCTCCCACAACCGAGAAAGTTACAGAATGATAACAATGGGTATCATATTTGTTTGGTATTTTCTCTAACCAATATACTATGAATTGAAATCACCCACAATTACGTGGAATTGAAACTAGATCATTTACCTCAAGAAAAACCTCACTACTTGTGTCCTTTTCATCTATCAGACTTCACTGGAATGACAATCCAATAGGTAAAGGACATCTCAAATTTCCATTAGGTATGGTCTTATCATAATCTAAATCCATGTTGTTTATACTTAGATTCTCACTAAGATCTTCCATTTTCTCATCTTCACCCACTTCTACTTTATAACCATTTTCCTTCGCAATGTTCATTTGAGTAAATGATGACATGTTTTTGGTTTGCAACAAGGGATAAAGCAAATCTTGAGAATTTTCTTGAAGATCAACTCCAACATGAACATCATCTAACACCTTGTTATTAGAGGCATACTAAAAGGGTCCCAATTTCTAGTGCCTTGAGAACTAAAATAATCTTTGAAATGAAAAGCATGTAGTCAATAATATTGATTTAATACCTGAAAAAAAGATAAATCTACCAATCTTTTACAACTCATATAACAATAAAATATTAAAAAAATATTTTTGCAAATAAAATATTTGCATGATTAGGTATGATTCAAATATTTTTGGATAATAAATTACAATATATGATAGATTCATTTAGTAGTGCATTTTCTAAAATTTCAAAAATGGTTAAAACTAAAGCTTCTCCATTCTCTAGTTCCTTTTCATAAACACTAATAATAGAATCAAGACAAAATTATACTAAAACTATTAGCCCCAACATGTGAATATATTCATTTTCTATTGCTAGCATTTAAAAAATGGCTAAAACTTAAACTTATCCATTATCTAGTGCCTTTTCGTAAATGCTAACAATAAAATAAAAACAAATCATATTTACACAAAGTAATACCTTTAACCCTAACATAAGAATGTATTCAAAGCCAATAAATTTATTTCAAATCCTAGTTTAAAAATCATTATAATTAACAACTGTTACTTCCAATTTAACTCCGAGGACATAATTTATAGAGGTCTTTTAAAACATAGGGATCAAGATTGAATCAATGTTTTCTCACATAGTTTAACAAGAGTCAATTATGCAACACTAAAAGGCTAGTTATATATTCCAACCATGGATTCAAAAACCCACCTAGATTATCCACAATCTCTTCTAAAAGACAACACAAGAAACCTTATTGGTTGTGTTCCTTTGGAAGTATATCGTCTTAGACATTGTTTCTTGATTATATGAAGAAAATAAAAGCTATCATGCCTTCTTTGGGATGTTTTGGATGCATTTAATAATGTAAAAAAAGATGTCATAGTTTGTTGGATATAATTTTATTGGTGATTGATCTTCTTGTAAACATAACCTTATAAAGAACCTTACCTTAGAAACCAAGCAAGATGAAATTTCCAAGAATTCAAGTTTACTTAATGACGTAGAGAAGAGAGATAAA
This sequence comes from Picea sitchensis, assembly GCA_010110895.2. Taxonomy (NCBI): domain Eukaryota; kingdom Viridiplantae; phylum Streptophyta; class Pinopsida; order Pinales; family Pinaceae; genus Picea; species Picea sitchensis. Next base: position 31,456 of record SNQJ01S0021844.1, on the reverse strand, counting down.
GATAACACTAACTAAAACTTAAACCCTCAAAATAATCCAACCAAGATGAAATTCCCAAGGATTTAAGTTTACTTAATGATATAGAAGAAGAGATAAAGATAACATTAACTCAAACTAAAACCCTCAAAATATGAATAACTACAAACTTCCCTTCGGAAGTCTCTCAAAAGGGATGAAAATGATGGCTTCTTGGATTGCAATAAATTATTTCTTCTAAGCTATGAATAATGTATTTCAAGTTCATACTACAACTTCTTACAATGTCCATGTTCATAAAATTTTATGCTTGTAATTTTTTGTATTGAATCATTTCAAGTTATAAACTTACATAACTATGGATTTATTCAACTTGTTCTAGAGCTAATAAATTAGCACACATAGTCAAAAAACTAAACATGGTGATTGATTGGGTTTTATGTTCTAGACTTGCATAACTGTGGATCTTCTTACCTTGTTCTAGAGTTAGTAAATCAACACACACAGGCAGAACACAAAACATGGTGATTGAGTTGGGTTTTACAACTTGGATTTCTTACAAGCATCAAATTCCATTTCTCTAATGACAATCCATCCTATTAATGGAAATGACCTGATAAACATTAATAACAACATCACCATACTTGTCCATAACAAATGCATGACTTCTCATATTTAGAATTCAACAAGTGTGTGCATGTATATAATTCCACATGAGGAAAGTAGATATTTTGAATAAAAATTGTCAATAAATGTTGAGAGCCATAACAATTCTCCATATTAAATTACAAGATCCAACCATCCATTTATATTTCATTTCACTGGTACATAAGTTGATCTTGCAAGGGCAATCTATTGCTCTATCACTATTGATGGGTATTCTAGGAGAATCTCAAACTATAGTAATTCATCTTATTGAGTAGAATCTACAAGTCTTCCCATAGACCTATGGGCAGAGTTGTAGCATCTACAAGTCTACCCACAGGCCTATGGGCAAAGTTGTAGATGCTACAACTCTTCCCACAGGCCTCTGAGCAGAGTTGTAGCATCTACAACTCTGCTCACATCCTACAAATATGTCCACAAACTTGTGGGTAGAGTTGCTACATGGAAAATCTGCCCACAGGCATGTGGGTAGAGTTGTAGAATCTACGTAGCAAATATTCCCACAGGCCCATGAGAAAATATGTGGTAGATATGAAAAATATCCACCCTTTGATCTGAACAAAGGTTCAATATGATTTCACACAAAACCATACAAATTTACTCCATAACTTCCAAAGTTAAGTGTGGTGGATGGAAAGGAATGGAGTTCACTTATTCCATCAATGCAAATATAACGTGACAACAAACCAAAAACTAGACCATACATTTACCCAATGCATGAAGTGTATTCAAAGTATTTTCCCATTCAATGAATGACCATGTTAAGAATTTTCCAAGGAATTTTTAATTTGAAACCATATATTTATATATATATAGATAGATAGATAGATAGATAGATATTATTACCTTCTATTATGATCTTATGTTCTCTTATCTTTTATTTTAAAGTTATTAGTCTGTGCCTGAGCAGTCGGCCAGGAGACGAATTGACTATCTTTCACTACTGGTGTTAAAGATTTAGATTCAAATGCCCTTCTTTTCTATGCATAGATAATTTCTTATGAAGAGTAAATTAATTAGTATCAAAGCCATAAGTGTTGTGCGAATTGGTAATCCTTTCTTGTTCTGTTTTCCACTTTTTCCTAGAGGGTAGTGTTGAGAGGTTCACCTATTAAGTGTGAAAGCTAGAGGATCGACAGCTCGTGTAAGTCCCATTGAAGGTGCAGAAGCCATTTAGGGCGTTTGGAGCAACAGATCAAGTTCTGCAAACTCGTTGCAATTTACCAGGTGTATTCAATTTTCATTATCTCTTAAAGTTATAATGGATCCTAGTACAAGTTATGATTTCAGTTATGAATTATCTACTTCTTCTCAATATAGAAGGTATGCTCATAATAAATAATGGTCACGGTTGAATAAGCTAGTCAACAAAACAACAAATGAACCATTGTATAATTCCCACATCATATCTCAAGAATTTAAACCTTATCCAACAATCAGGCTTATTAGTCCCAGAAATATCCACAGTTGGCCATGTCAAATCCCACACAGTTAAGAGAAACACCAAAGCCTGATGGAAGTAGTAGTCTATGGTTCACTAACTCGCAAATATTACAACAAATCCGCCGTAGTCATTCCTAAACATCACCTATCCATACACCATTTACAGTTCCTAGTAGACAGTCTGTACATCATTATCCTATACATAAACCACAGTCTTCCACTTCCATTAGTTCTTGTGAGTTTTGTATCAAACCTTCTACTTATAAATACCAAGTTCTGTCAAATCTAGGGTCACCTACCCACAGAGGCCAACATGTAAATTGCACAGTTTGTAAACAACTTCTTGAAGTAGTTCTTGAACTCAAAATGTTTTCTAGAGAGCCAACATCCTCTGCATTAATTCCATAGAAGTCTCTTGGCCTTAGTAACAACACTCCATAGTTCTCCAATGGAACACTGCAAGAAGACCTGCAATTCATCCATTTGCATCCTCCTACTGCAACAAAACCCTCTGAGCAAATCAAACTCCAAAATTATATCAATTACCAATCAGTTTGTTTGACCTACAATCTTGATGAAGTAGCCAAGGATGTTTTTACCTTGACTGAGCATAGTAAGAAGCTCCATCGTTCTATAGAAACACTTCAAGAAGGCCAAGAGGCCTTATCAATCAGGCTTGATGAAATAACTGCACAACTCTCCACTATTCATGTTGTTATCTCTTGATTCCAAACTGTTGTGCCCAAACCAATTTCTCCACCTGACTATGTCTGTGTTGATACAAAAGGTTTCAAATTTAATTATTCCAGTACACTTTAAAAAATTTGTTCGTTTACCTATTCTGAGGCTATTGATTACCATGATCATCCTACCACATTACAGTAAAATTAGAACCATGATCATGATCATGAGAAATAAATTCAAATGTATGAGAAATAAAGTTAGTTCATGAATACGCATGGGACAAAAATATGGCATGCTAAAAACATAAAAGTAAAGAGTGACTAAAGAACATAATGAAAATCATAAATATAAGAGTCATTGTTTACAGGTTGGGTAAAATAGTATACGTACCACCCCCATAATAGCAACTTTTGTCTCTATTTGATTCAAATTGTAATCAATCAATAATGTTTTCCCTACGGCTATTGATTTTATTGCACATACGAATACATGATTTTCTTCATGCCCTTCAAATACGCAATTAGGTTGCTTATTTTTGGTCGCGGGTCGTGTACTATTTATAAACCCTACAATGTTCCTCGCTTCTTTTGGCCTTCCGTCAATATAGATACTTTCTCTTCTATTTTGATCATTGTCTTTTAATCGTATATAATTTGCATCCAAGCCATATCTTCACATATCCGAGCCATATCTTCACATACTTTTTGTATATTGGACTAGTCGTATCCAATATTTGTAGATATAGCAGGGTCTGGCATACTCCATCAATTCAGTTAATCCACTGTAACAAACCTTTATTCCATCCATGGAAAATAGCCCAAAACCATGTAATGATGATGGAGCAACCTAGTATATCCTTTCATTTACAAAAAAATCAGTGTTTATTTCAGGAAGATCCTTGGGTACCCATCGTTTCACTATATGTTTGTACCTCAAGGAAACCTCAATGTCATCTATTCTCTCATGATCATAAGAACATGATCCCCCATTCGCAAGAAACAATTCCATGTGTCTATCAAATTTTGTTCTGATCTTCTCACCTCTAGTTGATCTCCGACTGTTAGACCTACTAGATATCTCACTTTCCTCTATTCTACTTGAACTTCCCTCACTCAATGAAGATAGATATGGAAAATACATGTTTTCTTGTACGTCCTATAACACCATCAAATGAGAGAAACAATCAACCATTGTCCTATACAAAATATATAATTAAATTGCATAGATAAAACACTTATTTTTCAACAAAATTCTTCCAATGAATTGTTTTCATATGAACAATATATTACTACCCAACCATAAGAATCCAATGTAGATGCCACCTTTTGTATTCAATAATGATGATCAATAGGCCTAATGTATGCAATAGTAAATGGTTTTCAGTTATGAGTTATTTTCAGTTCGCAAAATTTTTGTCTTTAGTTGAGCAATTGTAGGAACAAGTTGCAGCAGAGATGGAAAACAAGAAGGCACATTGGTCTGCGTGTTCTTGGATCCTCACAGGGAGGATTCCATCCCCAGAAGTCAAGGTTTGGTCATTGGGCCTAGATCCATGAATCATATAAAACATGGCCATCTAACACCAATCAACATAAAAAGTTGGGTCCAAGTGTCAACTATGGTCGAAGTCTATAAATTAAAATCTATGGTTGTTTTGTTCTGCAAAAGGTATTGGGTTCTAATTATCTAACCCAACTTCCAAATCACAATGCATAACATTTAGAATTGTATTATGATTATCTAACCCATACCAAAATTCCTCATCTATTTCTCAGTTGAATGGCACAGGTTGAGCATTGCAAAGTCAATGATTATGAAACATTTCTACAAAAGTCAAGGATATTGCTTGTAGTGGTATTCATACATTTGTTGTCACTATTAAAGGATCCTTGTATACTTGGGGTGGTGGCTGGGCAGGTAAATTGGGTTTCAAAATGGTTTCCTTTCATGCATTGCTAATGATACATAAATTTTCCTATGCAATATCCTCATGTTGGTGTTACCAATTGATGTCCAACTTGTTACATGCGGCCATTCACATACACTGGTTTCTATGAAAGATTGAGAGAGAATATATTGATATTTCTCCAAGATTTTTATCTCATGCTAAGATAGCATACAATTTCTGGACACCTAAAGAGTAGGAATTTAAACAGCTGGCAGATTTCAACAACTATAGGATCCCAGACCAATCGATGACAAATGTCTATTAGTAGCACAAGGTTTGGCATTAAAAAAGGATCTTGATCCAGCTAAATCCCTCCAAATCAAGAAAAGGTGGCAGAGTATCTACTATTGGATTTGCAGAAGATATGAAATTTCATAAATTTTTAAGATTATTAAAGCCCAGTACAACGAGGAGGAAGAATAAAACATCTTGAGTATTTGATGGTTTTTTAGTGTGTTCTTTTCCATCTATTAATCATTAGCATTTCACTTTTGGAGAAATCAAAGCATACCCTATAAAATAGGATCTAAACTTGATTTGGGGATCTCATCTTCATCTAAGTCCTCCTGCAATAGTTTACTAAATTTAGCCTTAGGAAGTTCCCGATGGATTTCTTTTTGGTTCTGATTTTTTTCCATTATGGATCTATATATTACAAAAACTGAAATTTTTGGAGGGGGGGGTCTGGTGATTCGAGTAGCAGAAGGGAATAGGTTTGGCTGGAGATTATAATGAGATTTATGCTTGTAACACTTATCACTCAAGGATTCAAACACCCTGTTGTAATCTACTAAATTCTTCATCCTCATATTTATGCATTCAATTCATAAAACCATAATGATGATTGTTATCATGGTAGCACTTGGGTGCATTGATAGGAAGTAGAAAGTAATTTTTCCCAAACCTATGTTTTTTTGTGTGTTAGAGTATGAGAAAACTCAAGTCTAGAGCATTTTATCATATGTATAGTAGATGTGAGACACAATTTCTTCAAGCAAGAAAGTCAATTACTCATTCTCATTGAAAACGTTATCAATGTTTCTATTTAAAACCATCCCCCCAACAAGCTGTAAAGAAAATAGATTCTCTGGACTATACATTAAAACTTTGACATTAAACCTTCTGGCCAACATGAGACTCCATAGCTACCCCTAACACTCCTATATAAGTTAGGCCCATTGTTCCTACGATTTCACTTGAATATTAATTTATGCGTATGAGTAATATGAGAATGTTCCTGACTCAAGGTGAGAACTGTCCAAAATAAAATGCATTCTCTTATTTTTCTAGGGTTTAGGGGATCATACATGTCCATCGTGGTCTTGGAACACACAACAAAAACTTACTTCAACACTATATGACCAGACCCCATGAAGGATTTTAAAAGTGCCACCAATGAATAGGCTAAAGAGGCCTACTAATCAGATATTAATGATGCAAGGGGATAAAATCGACCATTTTGAAGACAATACATCGTGAAATGAGAGGAATTTCATTAAAGAAATTCTACGAACTAGAAATTTAATCATTTGCAACCACTGTAAACAATAAACCCAAAAATCGTGTACATAATCATGAAGTCGTGGGTTCAATCCCAGGCATAATTAAACAATTTTCAAATAACAAATAACCCTAAAAAATTCATAAGCATAATTAAGTACCATTTTTGATAGCTTAATTGGTCTCCTGAGGGAATCACCCTTGTCTCTGTCTCTTCTGTAAGTAGGGCCTCCTCTATCGCTTGAGTATCTTCAAAATCTCTTCTGCTCCACTTTTCTCCTTGCTATCTCGAGTGGGATGGACTATCACTATCTTCACATTTCTCTCTGTTGTTGTCTCCTCTGTTGCTTACAATGTGGGCTATATAGGACATCCACAAAGTAGGTTTTGTTTTGTAATTTGGTCTATAATTTTTTTTTTGTTATTTTATATTACACAATATAATATATATTATATAGAAAACATATATAATAAATTAATATATTTATGTATTATACATATTATAATAATTGTTGGAAGCAGGCCAAAGCGAAAAGAAAGGAGATTTTGGGAAAGAAGGCATACATGAGGGAAGCAATAGCTGGAAGGAAGAGCATCACACACGCATGCATGGAATACCTAACGATGTTAGGTTTAGGGGTTTTGCAACACATTGTAATGGCTGAAGAGACATAAACATATAAACATAGATACTTAGGTCTCATAGGGAGAGACAGATGCGAGGAAGCGAATGCAATGTAATATTCTTCTGTATGACCTAATTTTGTAAGCTAGTGAGCTAGAGAGGACTGAGAAGGGTAGATCTTGAGGGTTAGATCACAGGCTGAGGATCCTGGTGTGATCTAGTCCACCTCATAATACATCTCAATCCAAGCATCTATAGCAGAATTAGATCATTTAAACTCCAAGTTTTTATAGTAACAGTTTTCAACAATATGTCTTATTCTACCACAATTAAAGCATTTG
>SNQJ01S0021844.1:0-12459 GCA_010110895.2 Picea sitchensis | reverse complement strand
CCGGTTCCACTCTCTCAATTGACGGACGGACATTTTCGCCCGTCAATAGAGTTATTATTCCAAATAGATGCACCCTAGTTGTTGGTCCATAAAGGAGTGTTATGAGCACTAGAAGTATGATATCTATATGGATCAATTCCACCTAAATAACCAAAATACCAAATGATATAATCTACTAAATTCTTCATCCTCATCTTTATGCATGCAATTCATAAAACCATAATGATGATTGTTATCATGGTAGCACTTGGGTGCATTGATAGGAAGTAGCAAGTAATTTTTCCCAAACCTATGCTTTTTTGTGTGTTAGAGTATGAGAAAACTCAAGTCTAGATCATTTTATCATATGTATAGTAGATGTGAGACACAATTTCTTCAAGGAAGAAAGTCAATTACTCATTCTCATTGAAAATGTTATCAATGTTTCTATTTAAAACCATGACCCCAACAAGTTGTAAAGAAAATAGATTCTTTGGACTATACATTAAAACTTTGACATTAAACCTTTTGGCCAACATGAGACTCCATAGCTACCCCTAACACTCCTATATAAGTTAGGCCCATTGTTCCTACGATTTCATTTGAATATTAATTTATGCATATGAGTAATATGAGAACGTCCCTGACTCAAGGTGAGAACTGTCCAAAATAAAATGCATTCTCTTATTTTTCTAGGGTTTAGTGGATCATACATGTCCATCATGGTCTTGGAAAATGCAACAAAAACTTACTTCAACACTATCTGACCAAACCCCATGAAGGATTTTAAAAGTGCCACCAATGAATAGTCTAAAGAGGCCTACTAATCAGAGATTAATGATGTAGGGGGATAAAATCGACAATTTTGAAGACAATACATGGTGAAATGAAAGGAATTTCATTAAAGAAATTCTACTAACCATAAATTTAATCATTTGCAACCACTGTAAATCATAAACCAAAAAATCATGTACATAATCATGAAGTCGTGGGTTCAATCCCATGCATAAATAAACAATTTTCAAATAACAAATAACCCTAAAAAATTCATAAGCATAATTAAGTACCATTTTTGACAGCTTAACTGGTCCCTTGAGGGAATCACCCTTGGCTCTGTCTCTTCTGTAAGTAGGGTCTCCTCTGTCGCTTGAGTATCTTCACAATCTCTTCTGCTCCACTTTTCTTCTTGCTATCTCAAGTGGGTTGGACTATCACTATCTTCACATTTCTCTCTGTTGTTGTCTCCTTTGTTGCTCACAATGTGGGATATATAGGATATCCATGAAGCGGGTTTTGTTTTGTAATTTGGTCTATAATTTTTTTTTGTTATTTTATATTACACAATATAATATATATTATATAAATAATATATTATATAGAAAACATATATAATAAATTAATATATTTATGTAGTATACATATTATAATAATTGTTGGAAGCAGGCCAAAGCGGAAAGAAAGGAGATTTTGGGAAAGAAGGCATACATGAGGGAAGGAACAGCTAGAAGGAAGAGCATCACACGTGCATGCATGGAATACCTAACGATGTTAGGGTTAGGGTTTTTGCAACACATTGTAATGACTAAAGAGACAGAAACATATAAATATAGATACCTAGGTCTCATAGGGAGAGATGGATGCGAGGAAGCAGATCCAATGTAATATTTTTTTGTATGACCTAATTTTGTAAGCTAGTGAGCTAGAGAGGACTGAGGAGGGTATATCTTGAGGTTTGTATCACAGGTTGAGGATCCTGGTGAGAAGATGTGCACGAATAGACCGCGCAATAAGATGGGTAGGCACAAAGATAAGAGAACCACCCAATTTCCACAGAGTAAACGATCTAGAAGTATTCTTGGCACAATACGAAGATGAAGTTTTAGAGAATTAGAGACTCTTATCACTTGATATAACACTCAAGGCCACACCTGCAAGATGGTGGGGTGCACACAAAGAGACAATCACAGATTGGTACCAATGTAAGCGATTATTGTGCATAAGGTATAGCGCAGAATAGAAAAACAATAAGCAGTAGAAGTATGATGGACAGGGGGCACCAGTGGAACACTTGGAGAAGTGAAAAACGTTGTGGAGAATGACACCCCTAGAGAAATGGCCCCATCATTTCATACACACTCTAGAGGGAATACTAGCGAACTGGTATACAGACCAGGAACTGTGCAAAGGAACTGCGACCTGGATGGTATTGCAACAGAATTTTACAGTCACTTTTTCATTCAAGCATGAGAACCCAAACATAGATGCAACTCTTAAACAGATAAGAGGGGTGATATTCATCAAGGAACTAGAAGTTGAACTCATAACAGAAGAACAACAGTGGAACAAAAAGACAGTCAAAGAACTGTTTTCATGTTACCATGTGCAGGAGGAAGCACCAGATGAAGACGATCTGCGTGATATTCAGATCGAGGAAGCAGAAGGTGAAAGAGAAGTGGAGGGTCCACCTATAGAATCAGAAGTCATTGTTGTGCCAGTCAAGGTGAACAGAGTCAACATTGGGACAGTTGAGAATCCCAAAATGGCCAGCATTGGATATTACTAGGATGAGCAAACAATAGAAAGCATAATAGAGTTACTACACGAATATAATGACCTATTTCCCACAACATTTACAGAAATGAAGGGTATAGCAGGAGAGCTAGGAGAAATGAATATACCACTCATATCTGAAGCAAGACTGATCAGAAAACGACCATATAGATTGAACCCGATATATAAGAATAAAGTCAAAGCTGAGATCGACAAGATGCTCGAAGCCGAAATCATAGAAGCAGTGGAAGAATTGGAATGTATAAGCCCAATGGTAGTTCAGGAGAAAAGACAAGGAGGGATAAGGATATGTGTCGACTTGAGGAAGTTGAATGATACATGCCTACATGACTCATTCCATACACCTTTCATGGATGAAGTGTTGGAGAACGTAGGAGGACACGAAGTTTACTCATTCATTGATGGGTTCTCAGGCTACCACCAGATCAAGATAGCACAGGAAGATAGATACAAGACCACGTTTTCTATAGAATGGGGATCCTACTAGTACACAGTCATGCCGTTTGGATTGAAGAATGCACCAGTAATATTTTCTAGAGTAGTCATTGTCACGTTTAAGGAATTCATCCACCAGTTTCTAGAGGTATACTTGGATGATTGGACAGTCTGTAGTTTGTTGAAATACCATGTAGAGGTGTTACGACTGATGTTATAAAGATGTAGGTAGTGCCAGATATCATTAAACATAAAAAAATATATATTCGGAACACCGTTTGGGATACTATTGGGTCATATAGTATGCAAACAAGGTTTACTAGTAGATCCTGCAAAGATTGCAGTAATTGTTAACTTTCCATCACCAAAAATAGTCTGTCAACTAAGAGCGACATTGGGACACATAGGATACTATAGAAATTTTATCAAAGGGTATGCACAGATTACCGCACCAATGGAGAAACTGTTAAGAAAAGATACAAAGTTTCAGTGGAACGACGATTGTCAACACAGTATGGATATGCTAAAAGAAAATATGGTCACCATGCCAATATTAGTATTTCTAGACTGGAAGAAGACATTCCACATACATGTATATGCATCATCCATAACACTTGGAGCTATCTTGGCGCAATCAAGAGCGGGAGATTTGGATCACCCTATAGCATTTGCGAGCAGAAAGATATCAAAATCAAAAGAGAACTATAACACCACAGAGAAGGAAGGCCTAGCTATGGTCTACGCACTATAGACGTTCATAAATTACTTATTGGGAAAACACTTTAAGATGTTCACAAATCACTCATCCCTTAAATAACTAGCCAACAAGCTAGTGTTGGGGGGGAGAATATGTCGATGGTTACTACTATTTCAAGAATTTGACTTTGAAGTAATATTCAAGCCAGGAAAATTGAATGCAGGTCTTGACCACCTATCAAGGGTCACAAACAAAGAAGAACCTACAAATTTAGAGGAAAACTTCCCGGACACACAATTATTTTCAGTCCAAATCGTTGATGAATACTTTGCAGATATCATTCAGTACTTGAGCACAAGTATTGCACCATAGGAATATAACACCGCGCAGAAGAAAAAACTGGTAGTCATGGCTGCAGACTATCAACTAATCGCATGGCACTTATACAAAATGGGTGTAGATAGCATCTTGTGAAGATATGTGTTAGAACATGAAAGACCAAGAGTTTTAGCAGAAGCCCATGAGGGAATAGCAGGAGGACATTACACAGGAAAAGCTACCATGCAGAAGGTATTGCGCACAGGACTATGGTGATCGACCATTCCCAGAGACTTGAAGGAGTACTGCCAAATATGTGATGTCTGTCAAAGGGTTGGTATAGAAGGGATGAGATGCCATTATGACCACGGGTAACATTGCAAGCATTTGATAAATGAAAAATAGACTTTGTGGGACCAATCAACCCACCTGCAAAAAGAACAGGAGAAAGGTACATTATCACCATGACAGAATACCTGACAAGATGGGCCAAAGAAACACCAGTGAAGGATTGCAACGCAGAAACAACAACACACTTTCTATTTGAACAAGTAATCACTAGATTTGGGTGCCCAAGAGTTTTGTTGAGTGACCAAGGCACACACTTCATTAATAGCACTATCAATGTTATGACTGAAGAGTTTGAAGTCCATCATCGAAAGAGCACACCATATCACCCACAGACAAAAGGCACAGTAGAAGCATTTAACAAAATCCTTGAGAATGCACTAATAAAGATCTGTAATGTCAACAGGGATGATTGGGACCTCAAAATACCAGCAGAATTGTGGGCCTACAGGACCACCTGCAAGAATTTGACAGGGCACACGCCATTTAAATTGGTATATGGCCAAGAAGCAGTGCTTCCATTAGAATTTTTGGTACCTAGTTTGCACGTAGCAGCAATTACACATAGGATGGAAAGAGGCGCAGTAAAGGAGAGACTAAATCAATTGATGACCATGAAGGAAGATCAGATCCTAGTAGGGTTCCACCAACAAGTTTAGAAAGCAAGGGACAAATCTTGGCATGACAGACACATCAAGAAGAAAAATTTCAAGGAAGGAGATTTAGTGTTGATGTATGACAGCAACTCCATTCAACACCCAAGAAAACTCAGAATGAACTGGTTACAACCATATGAAGTAAAAACTATCACAGATGGGGGATATGTACAATTGAAAGACTTAACAGGTGCAGAACTCAGAGGGATGATCAACGAGAGTCGACTGAAGTTGTACAAGGACAGTCGACCACCCACAACTTGAAAGTCACCGCGTAGTAAAAAAAAAACACAAGATATTAAACAATACCAACAAAGGTACAGTGCACCGAAAGGAGAAGAGGCACGCACACTTAGACAAGGCAACGACCAAGTAAAAATGGAAACAAGAGGGAAAAGTAAATATGACAAAAGTAGTACTAAACAACGAAGGCATTCGGAATTGAATGTCAGAAAGGACCGATGGAACGTTGCATTAATCACGCCAACTGGAGACGGAAAAGGAAAAGTAAGAGAAAATACAAAGGAACCACGGGTTCATTGAATCCTTAATAAAGGTAGTATCTTTGAGAAGCTTCATACGATGCCCATACAAAGCACAAACGTGGGAGAAAATAGCTTATTGCGAGACTAAAAGAGATAGAAATCGATAGAGCCTACAAAGCACAGAGAAAATCTCACAGAGGTTACAGAGACCATTGAACTCAGTGAACGGTTGACATTCACCACCATGGAACCACCCAAGCAAGCAAACCCAAACTAGACTGCCAGACACTCCAGAGTTAGAACCAGGGCACAGGTACAATTGCAGGAAAGAGAACAACAACCGCCAGAGGTCATCAATGTCGATGAAATCCCATCACCAGATACAACACCGATGAACCCCACACTCGTGGTAGAAGAAGCCCAATAACCAACACTTGAGGACATGAATGTGGATATGTCGGCAGAGGAATAGGAGAAACAAAACCAGGGCACAGGTAGCCTAGCGCAACTAGAGAACCCTGAAGGATCTATGAGACTCAATGGGACGGCTACAAATCAGGAAGCAGCAGTCGAGCCAGATGAATCACAAACAACCGTGTCAGACCACCCACAAGAAGGAGTAGTGGAAGATTTCATAGGATGGTCAAAAAATTATCTCGAAGAAATATCGATGGAAGTTGGAACCTTGAGTCAGCCACTACCGAAAAAGGACAAGCAACAGGTACCTAGGTCACCACGCAAGCAACCCATCACATCCATTATTTTGTTGCATATACCATAAGGGGTACGAGTGAAATCAGACTTGCTAGGTTATGTCGAGAAGCTAAAATACTCGGACCACGATGTAACGGAAAGGGACAAGTTCTCGGAGTTCACAAAGAAATTCTACCTACAGACTGTGGGTCTGGATGCATTTGGGGAACCAGTTAATCAACCACTCTAGTGAGAAACAGGATTGGCAAAGACAGGGATTTTAGGTCTACTAGAGCTACCACACTTTGGCAAAGGATAGTACGCAAGCAGTTGCATCAAACAATTGATGGAGGTCACGCATGGCAGGGATATATGGTTGGACAATCTTGTCTCGATAGATGTAGAGCTCATTGTGCACATTACAGGGCTGCCATCTTGGGGCATGGATCCCGCGCAATTTCTCGACGAAAAAACAAAGGATAAAGAATTCACAGAAAGATGAAAAAGAAATGTGGCATTGACAGGGGAACACGAGGAATCATCATCAAGAGGATCAATGATGTTGCAACACAAATGGTCACAAAAATCATGGCCTGCAAGCTGCTAAGAAAATGTCGCAAGGAGGAAGTCTCAGTTGGGGTCATCGCAGTTGTAGCATAATGTGTCGAGGGCACCACAGTTAGTTGGGCACCCTATCTTTTGAATTTGTTTCTAGATGACTACAAGGATGCGCAGGATCTAGGAAAATAATTGTATTACTCATGGTTGCTCATGCTGATAGCCATTATGGGATGGAAGGAACCGAAATATGTATTTTTCACCACCAGACCCAAACCTAATCATGGAGCGAGATGTTTATCGCATGGCGCTGCATCAAATGCTAAGAACATAAAGATGAATGCATCCATATTCGAAGGATATCTACACAATGTACAGGAAGCCATCACCAACCTCTGGAGAATAACACCATAGGTTGCCATGTACTATTGGGACATCGCCAACTTCAAGGCCACTCGACATGTGATGTGGATACATGCACAAAAGGACCCCAACAAGCAGTGGCTACAATTGTGCTACTGCATCACGGAGGGCGACATCAAAATGGTTATCAGGGATTGGGAAGACGATTGGAAGATTCCATTCCTCACCCAAGACATACCTACAAGGACATTGGAGGAGGAGGTAGGGTAGGAAGAAACACAGCCTCAGGAAGTCCCAGTGCCCAAGAATCCAAGGAAGGGCCAAACCAAAACAAAGCAGACGAAAGAAGGGGTAGCTAAGATGGGGACCCAAAAGGGGAAGAAGAATAATATGCAGTCGGCCCAAGTACAGCAGAAATAGGCCAAGGCAGTGCAAGGGACTACACCAAGTCCCAATCCATAAGAACTAGGCCTGACTAAGAGGCCAGCTACTCAGATGGGGGGTGCGCGCAAGAATATGAAGGTGCAGAGAACACCTCCAGAATACACGATCATGGAGGATGATGCAGAAATGATATCCCAGATGGTCGAGGATCATACATTCGAGGATTTTGAGAATGTTGTGCACCACAGGGACAGAATTCAAGAGGATCTGGAAGACATGCGACAATTCCTTAAGTATATCAGGGAAGTGTAGGAAGTGGGCAACAATATAGGAACATGGTCGTCAACATCACAGACAGGAGAACAATTTGAAGCAAGTGAGCGAGATACAATCCACACAATACCGCAGTCGAGTGAAACATTCCACATTACACCCAACATGTTGTGCATGGACAATATCATGGGGCAGACACCCCTAAAGGACTTAGCTCAACTCAAATTGGTATTGTCACAGACACCATCCAAAGATCTACAAAAATTATAGGTTAGCATTACCCAAGAAGTACAGTCTCGTGCACACACAGAAAAAGTCAAATTATAGTAGGAAAAGGATAAACGGGACGTGCTAGAATTGATATATGAGTAGGACAAGATCGAGACCCAAGAGAAGAGGGAGCACGTGAACGGATTGGAGAAAAAATTGGTTGAAAATTATAAGATTCCAAAGACTGCGCAGAGGGACGAACTCACAGCAACAGAGAAGATTGATCAGATTGCGCAGGAAATCGATCAATATTAGAAGGAGATTGAGAATATCCATGAGCATCTCACACCTACCACTCCAACAAAGGTAAGGGAGCAAAGGAAGAAGGAGGCAACAAGGAATCTACAGGAGATAGAGCAACAAGTTAGCACAGCAGCCGACTTGTTTGATAAAGTAGCACAGCTTTGGACGAAGCTAGAAGAGGATCAGTAAGTCCAGCAGTGGGAAAAGGAAGAAGAAAGGATAAGTGCAACTATTCAAGACCTCAAGGAGAGGCAGAAGACAATGTCCATCATGGAGCACGTCAAAGGGGTGCAGGATATGAAGAAAATACAAGTGAAACTCACCACTGCGCAAACGCAGAAAAATGAGTGTCGGGCTCAAACGAAACTGCTTCAACAGTGAGTAGAATAAGTCATTGCATAGGAAAAGGAATCTAAGACATATATGGCACAGACCCAGGCNGTGATGAGATTGCAGTCCAAACAGTGGACACACTCAAGGAGAATACCATGCAGGCTCAAACACAAGCAGCGAAGCTAAAGGAGAAGTTCCAGGCGATCACCAGGGAGATCGATGAAGCGCACAAAGGTTAGGTGGCTTGGGATGAGCCACGTGTCAGTGTTCGGGCCTATTGGAAGTAGTCCAAAGAGGAAAGAAATGTGATTTTGGGAAAGAAGGCATACACGAGGGAAGCGACAGCTGGAAGGAAGAGTAGCATGCGTGCATGCATGGAAGACCTAATGATGTTAGGGTTAGTTTTTTTGAAACACATTGTAATGGTTGAAGAGCCAGAAACATATAAATATAGATACCTAGGTCTCATAGGGAGATACGGATGCAAGGAAGAAGATGCAATGTAATATTTTTTCGTATGACCTAATTTTGTAAGCTAGTGAGCTAGAGAGGACTGAGGAGGGTTATACCACAGGCTGAGGAGCCTAGTGTGATCTAGTCCACCTCATAATAGATCTCATCCCAACCGAGAATATTTGTAAAGTGCATGGCATTGTAGTTCACAACTACTATAATAAAAGATCTAAGAGCCATATCTTTGTGGATGTAGCCCAGGGGGGGTGAACCACGGTAAAACCTGTGTTATGTGATTGGATGCATGTGCTTCTTTATTGTCTTCAGTAGTTGTTGATATTCTAAATGAATGAGTTTTTATATTTCCTGCATAATCATAATTAACAGTGTATTGCATTAATAAGTTAAAATAGAACTCTCGTCATACAGTTCTCAGATCCCCCCACTCAATCCTAGGCTGCAAACACATGAGTATTGCAGCCACCCATTAAGACTATCTCAGGTGAGACGATGTAGTTCAGCCTGTGCGTTGTGTTTCCTTCTAGTTTACCAGGAGGGTCGACAGTTTTAGAGACTTTGTTGGAACCCCGATCAGACATGAACCCTGGGTCACTCAAGTTGAGGATACGAACTCATATAGTATATATAAATAACCAACAATAATTAATATATTTAATATTTAATATATATTATATAATAAAATAATAAACTTATTATAATAATTAATATATATTAAATAGTGGTCCTAATCATTAAGAACATGTATATGTCACATGTTCAAAACCTAGAGGGGGTAGGGTATGTATAACCACTAACTCACATGTCCGTTAACTTGTATAATGATGATGATTGCGATGATGATGACAATATTGATGATGATGACGATCAAGACGATGACAATATTGATGATGATGACGATCAAGACGATGATGATCATGATGATGGCAATATTGATGCGAATGATGATGACAATATTGATGAGGATGACGATGACAATATCGGTGATGATGACGATCATGAGGATGAAGATCATGACGATGATGACGATGACGATGATGACAATATGATGATGATCATGACAATGGCAATGACGATGATGATGACAATGACAATGATGATGATGATGATGATGATGACGACGGCTGCGACAATGAAGATGATGATGATTGTTGTAACATAGAAATATTTTGTTAAAATTTTCTAATTTCTCACAAAATATTACCGAAACCTGCCAATTTCTTGTCACCTCAGAACTTCCAATCTAGATATTTCTCGTACTTTATTAGGCATACAAACATTACCAGATTCTAAAGAGGAGAGATCTAAACACCTTAAGTGATATTGGAAAATTTGTTTGGATTGATTCATCATATGCAATTGCAGGTCAAACACATAAACCAGAGAAAATTTAGATGCACTAGAAGTATTCAAGAAATGGTAAAGGGGCTATTGAACGCCACCCAACATTTCTCTAGAGTGTGAAATCCACCCAAAATTTCTCTAGAGTGTGAAAACTAATAAAGTAACCCAACATATGGGTCCATCATGTCCACACAATCTAGAATGTTAGGTTATTTTCATTAGTATATCACACATAAAAATGACCTTTCATTAAAGACTCTACCCAGTTTGAACCCTCCATTCCACAACCCACCTCAAAACCTCCCACAACATTTTTCAAATGAGGAATGGAGGATGAATCCTCCCATTGCTCCTCACCTATCTCCCTCATATATGCAACGATTCCTTATCTCCTTTCCCTTGATTTTGTGCTCAATGATCTCCTTTACTTCACAGTCTATCTCCTTACCCTCGCAGTCTATCTCCTTGCCCTCGGTTTCACACTCAATGATCTCCTTGCAGCCCCCGGTCTCAAGCACATGCAGTGATATCACAGTGGGTAGGATTTTTTGATATCAACAATAATGATGTTTCATGGATTTTCAAATATTAATGTACAATATTTTTTGAAATCTCATTTTCTAGATTTCAAATTGTCATTCTTCAAGATTTTGCAAAGTTTACTGAAATACATTCACATATTGCATTGGAATGCTATTATTTTGGGGGGAAATACTTTTTATAGAATCCCTTTGACTATAGTGTCATGATTTGAGGGGCATATTTGTGCCTTGGAATATTATTATGCTTATAAGAACATGTGGTGCAGACCCCCTTCCCTCCAAAGGGTTGCTCGACCTCCCGGTCTTGGATTGTTAGAATATTGATTCAAAGCGACTCTTTTGGCCCCTTTTTCCGCCCAGCAACCACGACTATGACCATGGGTCTATATCTTCGCAATACATGTTTCAGGGATATCCCGAACTCTCCCTACTCGTCTTCCCAAAATGCATTGTTTTGAATCTCTGAACTTCTACCACGCGTCTCCTCAAATTCGTCGACCCCACTATGGTTCGGGTTTTGCAACTTCATGAAACTCTAAGTCTCTTGCTCTGAAATTTCGAGCTTCCGATTCCAAAAATCCTTAATCCAATGCCATGTACTCCTCTCATGATCAACAACTGAGATTGGATCGCGACTTCGGACTCTGCGACTCTGGTTTCGTCAAGTCTTCAAACTTGTCAAACTACGAAGTACCGAAACGCTCCATGACTATTCTCCTCGTAGCTTTAACAGATCTGATGGTCTGGGATCATTTTTCTCCCTCTAGAATGAATCTTGTCCACTTTCTTGGACGGGGAATTCAGGGACTTCTCTTCTTTGAAGAATTTATGCCACTCTTACTCCTTCATTTTTCTTGGTTCCTCGGAACAATCTCTTCGACCCTTAGTCAAATTCTTGATCTATGTGCACCTTGCAACAAACTTTCATCCATGACTCACTTCTCATTGTGGATGGCTTCACACTCCTTGCAACTGTTATCCAACCACTTATGTCTACCTTGACTGAAATCACACTATCCTTCATGAGCTTTTAAGTCTGAAAAATTTGTCACACACTCCTTGTGGACGTTGATGCACTCCTTGCACACATAAGTTTCACGCTAACTCTCCTGAGATTTCGAGTGGAAACAGACTTGGTCATGCACTCTTTGCGGACACTATGAACACCTTGCACTCACTCAATGAAGAGAAACAATTGAGACTTATTCACTCTTCACAGTGACTCATGCATTCAACAAAGAAAATACGGTCATGGATTCAATAAAAAGAAATAACAGAGTATTGAAAAATAACAAAAATTCTACCATTCACTCATTCAGATAGACACATAACAACACACATTTGGGACAATATTCCTATGATATACTTATCCAACTAAAACTTACATGCATTCATTGTTAAGCCCTAATATTGGCTCATTACCACTTAATTGGGGCATATTAGATTAGTAATGTTATTTTATTTATGTCGGCTTTAGGCCATTAGTTATAATTTAG
>SNQJ01S0021843.1:84140-102363 GCA_010110895.2 Picea sitchensis | reverse complement strand
TTTTTTACACCTGTGGAGTTATACTCTGGTCTGACGAACACTGCAGTGATGAAATACCCAAATTCTTAACCAGGAAGAAATATTTAGTGATTTGAAAACTCGAACACAGTTGTGCGGCAATAGATCTTGTCTATTTTATTTTTTGCTTCCGCCCCCACGGGTTAGTTATTCAAGGGTTCTATAGAAAATGGTTTTCCATGTGCTATAGGTCTCTGATATACATGTGGGGTCCAATAGTTGTGCTCGGCCCAATATATCAGGGAACCAACTAAAGAGGATAGACCATCCACTTAGTCGTACTACTCGACTACCTAGGTACTAGAGAGTATCTTCCCGATTGTTGTTCTCGGTGACACTATAGCAGTTAGGCGACCGATCGGTGTATCTAAAGAGGGCTTCAGGAAATCTAGTCTGATCCATATACAGGTGTTCTCTGATGTGCTACCACTCGAAGGGGTACCAATAGGGGTTACAAGGGTAGCCAACAAATGTGTTCTTAAGTACCACTTGTATTTCCTGCGTTTATGAATCCCTCAACCACGGGTTTATGCATGTAATGACAGATCTCTGTAGCTTAAAGATGTTGAAATATGTCTCTACCCTGGAAAAAAAATTAACCACAATTTTCTGTCGAGGAAAGTGATCTGATACCACTTGTAATATTCCAGATATAAAAAGTGTGCAGAACATAAATAAAATGCTACAAATGGCAGATGAACAACAATATAACTAGAACAACACCACAATAATACTGAAATGATAACATAATAACATGAGAAAGAGCACTTCAATTACTGAGGGAAATGTTCACTTGCCTCTTTGAGGGGGCAACCTCCACTCAAATAGACATCTATTACAATGATATCCAAGACAATAGTTCTCATACCCTGGACTCCTATTTATACTAAATATGTCTATCAAAAGAACCATCTAGAGGAATATCCTTCTAGAAGTGGAAGCTTCTATTAGATCTTTTTACATTCGACTTATTCTTCCTTATTGCTAGCCCTTATTAATATTGACCTTTATTACATCAAAATATATTATTCTACCTACGTGAGGGGTTAGGTCTCTAACATGCAATGTTGGGATATTTTTGTCACATTGCGACATTTGATTTTGTACATCACATTGTGACAAGGGGTTATGTGCATCACTTTGTGACATTTGGAAATGTTTGTCACAATGTGACATAGGGATATGTGTGTAACATTTTGACGTCAGGATATGTTCATCAAAATATGTTGGCAAGGCCATGTTCGTCACATTGTGACATATATTTATGATCATCAGAGTCCGATGTTACTATGTTTTTCAAATTGCAACATTACTATGTCCATCACATTGCGATGTTACAATGTAGCGTATGTCACATTGCACTGTTCGACTATGTTTGTCACATTGTGACATTGGGTTTTGTACATCACGTTATGACAAGGGGTCATGTTCATCACATTTTGAAATTTGGAATTTTGTTTCATATTTTGACGTTAGGATATGTGTGCATATCACATTGTGGTGCTATGGTTGGTCACATAGTGACGACAGGTCTATGTGTGTAGCATTGTGATGTTACAAAGTTCGTGACATTGTGACAAAGGAAAGATTTTTCTAATGTAATGAGGTTTCAACGTCAACGTCACGTTGTGATGTGGGTTATGTTCATCACATTACAACATTGCGAAATGTTCATCTCATTTCAATGATGGGATATGTTTGTCACATTGCGAAAATGGGTTATGTTCATCACTTTGCAGCATTTTGAAATGTTTGTCACATTGTGGCATTGGGATATGTGTGTAACATTATGATGTGAGGATATGTTCATCACATTGCGACATCTATTTATGATCATCAGATTGTGACATTACTATGTTTTTCGAATTGCAAAATTATTGTGTCCATCTCATTGCAATGTTACAATGTAATGCACATCACATTGCAATGTTAGGTTTTCTATGTCGCATTGCTTTGGTAGGTTTTGTAGATTAGATTGCGACGTTGGCATATGTTCATTGGATTGTGACATGGAGAAATTTTCATGACATTGTGACATATAGTTATGTTGGATTTCATCATAGGTAATTTATGTTGGGTGAGAAGTAATTTAAACTTTATCATAGTTTATTGGATCAGAGGTAAATGAAAACATTATCATTGTTTAAGAGATTTATATGATATATTTTGTCAAAGTCATTTGCCAAAAATATTTCATCAAATTCACTAGGCTTGAATATAAGAATACAAATGTTGTAAGTGGAAACCGAATAAATTAATGTAAATGGAGCATTGAAGTATTTTTCATTTTTTTAAGTTTAATTTGAGTGAAACATTAAATCAAACTAAATCATGTAATTTTAATTATTTGATGGTCAATATAATTGGAAACCTTTTTTTTAATCTATAATTTAAACTTATTTGTCTCTTCTTTTAAAATTATTATTCACTATGAAAAAAATGAAATTATGTGAAGAAACAAGTAAATGTTGAATTCATGTATTACTTTCTAACAATGATGATGGTGTAGTTGGAACAATTCATAGATTATTGGCCATGTAAGTAATATATTTGTAGCAATATCACAATTTACATTTTGAAAAATCTCCTCAATCAAAAAATCCAACCACATTTAAATGTTATTCTATGATGTATCATAAAAAAATTATGAAAATTAGAAACCATCAATGTTTCTTTCTCTTAGACTTCAATAATTTTTATTTCAATTAAATGAATTGATAAAATAATTATTAGAAAAAGAACTCTAATTGATTTATAGTTGATTTGTAATGAACCTTTCATTATAATCTTAAATAATATAACACAAAAAATTATATACATTTTATTTTCAACCATTTCACCACTATATATAACTCTAACATATTAAAAACATATATAAACCAATTAAAATATATCAGTTTAGAAATAGCATATAAAATCATTAAGAAAAAAGTCAATTTAAAATAAATCAATTAAACTCATCATATATGTATTGTGTGAATTTAAATGTCCAATATATATAATTATCTAAAATATGTAACACACTTATATATAAATTTAATTTTCATTTATTATAAATTAAACTCATCATATATGTATTATAAATTAAACTCATCATATATGTATTGTGTGAATTTAAATGTCCAATATATATAATTATCTCAAATATGTAACACACTTATATATAAATTTAATTTTCATTTATTATATATATATAATAAATGAAAATTAAATTTATATATATTAAAATATAAAAAAATATTATAATAACTAAAAAAATAAGGTTAGAAAATGGTTTAAAAACATGTATAGGTGCATTGTATACATTTAACATTGAAACTATATAAACTCATCATATAAATAAGTCATTGAAAACACAATCTATAAATGCATCATTTATATACCATATTTGTAAATTATATACATATTTATAAAGACAGCTTATTACAACATATTAACACATCATATCTTTAAAACACATCACATATATATATAATTAATTAAAACAAACATAAAAAATCAATATTAATAAAAAAACACATGTGTACCATATAAATCAAACATAAGAAAATGAATCCTATATTTTTTTTCACTTAGAAAAACAGTCTCATTGTTATTCTATTAAGAATCAAGTGAAACTATCATAAATAAAAATATTGTTCACAAAGATTTTTTTCTTACATATAAAAGTTGTGGCCAAAATTTAAAATTTTAAGTCACTAAAATATATCTTTTCCATCATTATGTCATCATATTTTGTTTATCATATTTTGTTTATCTGATAAAAAAAACCATAAATATTCTAGAATAGAGGGATTCTGTCAGCTTGAATTGTGGTGCCTTCATTCACCTCCTCGAAGAAGAGCCATCCTGGAGGACAGTTTAAAGCTTTTCTGGATAGATTGTCAGCAACACTGTTGAAAATTCTATGTACATGTATGAAGTTGATTGTTTCAAACTTATCTTTCGACTTTCTAATTATTTCTTGCCATGGCTTGAGGTGTAAACAATTCAGACTTGTAACACCTTTTATCCAGTCGATTGTATTTTTGGAATCATATGCAACCATCGGATTATTCAAAGAAAATAAAGAGGCAAGGTGTAACAGTCCCCAACACCTTTTATCCAGTCGATTGTAGTTTTGGAATCATATGCAACCATCGGATTATTCAAAGAGAATAAAGAGGCAAGGTGTAACAGTCCCCATAATCCAAGAAGATCACCTTTCATGTTCGAACCTTCTCCTCCAACAAAAAAGGATTTGCAAGTATGGATGCTACTAAATTTTAGAAATAAACCAATATCAAACTTGTTCTCGGAAGTTGCACCATCAAAGAAGCTTATTGGTGAATCATCAAAATAGATAGGACTTATGAATCATCAAAATAGATAGGACTTATGATATAATCCATGTTTTCAGAATTTAAATTTTATTTTATTTCCCGGATAGATAAAAGTATTTTTTTAGCAATGACAAAATCTTGTCTTTCCCAATTTTCAAATAACAACTTGTTCATATATTTCCAGATTCCCCAGATCAAAAGAAAAGGAACATGTCTTAAACTTGAGAAATTGAGGAACCATTTATGGATTTTGTCTTCCAATCCCTGATTTCCCACTCACCTTTGATATTCATGTATGTAAGGATCTCTTTCCAAATAAAAATAGTAATACTGCAATGTATGAAGAGATGTTATGTTGTGTCTTCATCCCGGAGGCATAAAATACGAGAAGTAGGCCCAATACCTCCTCTACGCTGGTAATTAACCCCTGTAAGAATGATTTCCCTAAAAAATAGCCAAATAAAATATACAATCTTACTCGGAACCTTGACTTGCTAAATAGATTTGAACCGTCGGCGGCTTTCTCCTTTTATATTTGAAAATAATAAAGATTGGTACGTTGTTTTGACAGAGATAGAACCCGTGACTTGGTTCCATGACCAAACGAGTTGATCGTTGGATACATTTAAGAAAATTCCACTTATGTGAAGGGTAAGGATGAAATTATCCCATTCCTCAGCTAAAACACCTGCAAGTTTAAGATGAACAGAATCTTTCCAAACAGTTAAGGAATTTGTTCCATTTGAGTGTGCAGCTTGAGCAAAGGTATAAATATTCAACTGATGAAGACATTTTTTAAGGGTCAATGAAAGGAAGCATCGGTCGTTGCCTCCCACAAAGGCGTCCAAGCCGAGAGATATGTGTTTACAATTGCCGACATTCCAGGCTAGCCAATTCAGTAGGAGAGGCATTGTGGACATAAGGTTCCTCCAGATAATCGAGGCATTATAAGATTCAAAATCATTTATTTTTAACCATGAAGAAACATCAATTCCTTTGAGGTATTTTTTCCGCAACACAGTACTCCATAAACCGTTTCCAAAAAGTCCCCCCGAACAAGATTTTGTAGCTAGGGAAATTTCAAACCATTTTAGGTTTCACAAACCCCAACCCACGAGCTGTTTTAGTAGCGTAATCTTTTGCCAACTTTCTAGGTGGTAACCGTTCTATTTTCTGGCTCCTCTCCATATAAAGTTTGTGTGGTTGCTAGAATTTTGACCAAGTTGAGCCAATACACCGGGATGCTCTACAGCACTTCTTTTTCTAAAACTATTCTACCTCCAAGTGAAATCCACCGGAACAACCAGCTTCCGATTCTTTTTTCAATTTTTTGGATTAACTAATTCCAGTAGGCTACTCTGTGATTGTTAGCCTTGAGAAAATATCCAAGATACTTCAGCCCTGCCTCAAAATCAAGAAACTGTATATGAAATATTGTCCTCAAAGTACTTGCTAACTCCAAGTCTATGTTTTGTGCTAGGAAAAATGACTTATGACAATTGAGGATCATTCCAGAGGATTTACAGATATTTTGTAAGAGAGTGTGAAGAAAATTCCAATATTCAAGATTTGCATCCCCCATAATGAGGACATCATCAACGAACAACAAGTGTGATATGTAGGTCTCGACAGCTACCTTAATTACTTTGAAAGAGCCATTTGTTGCAGCGTTTTTTATCTGTCTGCTTAAACATTCAATGACAAGGAGAAAGAACAGTGCAGAGAGAGGAAATTCCTACCTCAACCCTCTATGGCTTTTAAAAAAGGATGTAGGGGATCCATTTATGAGAACTTCCATGTTAACATTTGAGACACATGCCACATAATCCATTGAGAGACTTCCCATTTTAGTCCTATCTGTGTGAGCAATAATTTCAGAAATTGTCAGCTAACTTTATCATATGCCTTTTTTAGATCCAATTTGAGAATGATAGATCTTAATTGTTTTGATTTAACTGTGTGAAGGAATTCTTGGGCTAAGACGATAGCATCATAGATCAACCTATCCTTTAGGAAACCGAAGTGTTCTTGTGATAGACATAAAGCTAACTTGTCCTTTATGCAATTTTTTATTACCTTGGAGATCACTTTATATGCAAACTTGCATAAAGCTATGGGTCTGAAGTCATGAAAGGAAGAAGGTTTTCTCACTTTTGGAATAAGAGCAAAGAAGGTAGAATTTAGAGCGTCTGAAATGTAGCATGTGTTCCTGGATTCCTCAACATCTAGTAAAAGGTCTTTCCCCAAGATGTCAAAGGAAGTGTGGAAGAGCTCTTTGGTCCATCCATCCGGACCAGGGCTCTTTTCTTTTAGCATTTTGTTAATGATAATCTCAAGCTCTTCAATGGAGACCAACTTCCTGATATCATCACTCTCCACATCAGAAAAAAAATCTAGGAACATCTTTTAAGTTTTGAAACTGATTCCTCATATCTTCCACCTTGGGTGGACCAAATTGTGACTGAAAAAAATGAAATGTGGATTCTTTAATCTCCACTTCACTAGATAAAATCACCCCATCGTCAGTGGTAATGTCCCAAATATTATTTTGATACCTCCTCTGAGTAGCAAATTTATGAAAAAAAAGGGTGTTCTTATCCCCCTGTTGCATACATAGGGCTCGACTCCTAACCCTCCAGGTAGATTCTTTCATGGCTAAAATTATTTCTTTCCTGGTTTTAAGTGCTCTTAAAAGGTTAAGATATTCTTGTTGAAAGATTTGAGATGGACAGTTCTCAAAAAGTTTTGTCATTTTTGCTTCAATGAGGATTAGATCCAATTGGAGCTATTGTTTTTTCTTGGTCTACCATCTGATCACCTTCTATTTAAGAGCTTGTAATTGATCACACAGTAGGACGCATGAAGAGTTTCTTTTCCAATTATCCATAGAAGACCAGGTCGATTTTATAAGAGAAATAAAAACTGGATCTATTATCCATGGGCTATTGAATTTAAAGGGAGTAGAGACTTTTCGGCGGGACATATAGACATGTAGACAGATCGGGTGATGGTTTGAAATAGAGGAATTTATAATCCAGGATTTGTAATTTTTCTCGCTAGATAAAAGGTTCCCATCGACGAGGAAATGATCCAATCACTTGAAAATTCCAGCCAAGCCTGCTCTGCCATTACGCCAAGTCGGGGACAAATGTGATGGAAGAAGATCCACTAGTCCATTATCCTGTAGCATATTTGCAAAATAATCAGCCAATGGGTCGGCTCTAGCGGTGTTGCCCCACACTTCACGATTTGAATGTGTAAAATTTATTTCTCCTCAAACAAAGAATCCATGTTCATCTAGGAGTCTGGAGTCTATTATAGGTTGCCAAAAACTTTCTATGTCCTTGTATGGCGCGTAGCAGTTTAAAAGTTTTACTTTTTTTGCTGAGTGTATGTATATTCCATTCAAGAATATACTTTCATAGGTACCACAAGCATATAACTCAGCCTTAGCAGGGTTCCATCCAATGAGAAGACCACCCGATCTACCATTTGAATCCAATGCCACAAAGTTCCAAGTAGGAAGGAAATGAAGGAACAATATCTGAGCCTTTTTAGAATCCATGAAGGTTTCTTGTAAAAATACAACATCAGGAAGGGATTTTGAAAATAAAATCTTGAGGGAAGCGAGTTTAGAGGGTCCCCCAAACCATCAGATGTTTAAGGATAAAATCATCATAGTTTAACCATAGAGTTCGACGAGCCTACTCTAAGGGTCGAGGGTGAGGGAAGCTCAGACAAAAAAATGCACGGGAGTAGGGAAAGTAGTTGAGGAGTGGGGGGAGGCGAGATTAGTGGAGAAAGACCTCCTTCGATAGCTCCTGGAGGTTTTCTAGGTAAGTGGGGATGGGGTTTCTTCCAGATGGTAACGTTGTCCTTAAAGTTTGAAAGAGGGTTCAGAGAAGAGGAGCAGGTGACAAAGAGGGCTACTCGGGAGAGGGTGTTCGCGATCTTAGTGAGTTGCAGAGAGAAGGAAGGAGGCAGGAGGGGTAGATTAGGATCATAAGGGAGGGAAGAGGGAAAAGGGAGTTCTTCAACCAAAGTTGGGAGGGACTGTCTAGGAGAGGTATTGGAAGAAAAAAGGACACCATGTTCCTTTCCGGTCGAATCAACAGAAGGAGGGGGGAGGATTAGAGGGGAGGAATTTAAAGAGTTGTTGACAACTCTGATCTCAAGTGAGAATCCTATATTGCAAGTCAGATATTGAATTTTTTCCATAAGTAAATCCCAGAACTCTCCAAAAACTTCTTTTACCCATTCTTCATTGTTACGAAGGTATTCCTCCTCAAGAATATATAGCATTGAAAAGAAAGTAGGGTAGAAGAACTTTATCTTACCTAGAAAAGTATCTGGACTAGAAAGAGTGGGAAGTGTCGGGGAGGCCTGGTGATTGAGGCCTAAATCAAGAGTCGTATCTTCCCCAGGACAAGATCCAGATGAACATGACGACTTTAAGTGTCTTGTCTTCCAACAAAGATGGAACCTGAAGAACTCTTTCCAATAATCAAGTGGTTGGGACCACACCCGGTCTCCAAGATCTACATTGATTGAAGCAGGCAACCCCTTACCCAAGTCAAATTCCCCCAGGACCCAAGATGTGCGCTTATTGCACCATCTCAAGGATGCAGAGTCAAAGTAAATGAAATTGTCAACTGAGTTTTCTATGGCGTATAAGATGGAAGAAGATGAAAATTTGATGCAGAAGTCTGGAAGGAGAAACCACAAATTCCTCCTAGAAAAGGCTTCTAAGAAAGGGTTGAATCCTGGATACCACCTTTTTAGCATTAGAATGCCACGACCAGAGAGACAAGGAGAAACTAGAATGCATAGGCGGTCCTCTTCAGAGAGGAAATGGAACACCAATAAGTGGTTAGACAACATACTGAACCTGGGGCAGTAACCGACCAGGTGTTTCCAATGTTGTAAATCCCAGTGCTCAATCTGTGACTTATTCATTCTGACATAAAAAAAAATCCTATTAGGCCTTTCTTGGATAGAATCATGACCCTATCCAGTGAAAAATCATTCCCGAGGATGCATTGAGAGGAGGAATCCCTGACTTTTAGACTTTTCTATTTACGTCACTGTCTAGTATCCTGACCAACAAAAAGGTTGTTCCCTGCGCCTATTCCTTTAACCCCCTGAGAATTTTTGAGTCTGTCACAAGAATTTTGTGGAGGGGAGGAATGTGGAGAATGTCTGGAGGTCGGAGGGAGACCAATGTGTGTACCCATAGAGTCTGAAAGAGAACCAAAATATACTAGAGGTTTTAACCCCTTCGACCTAAAAGTCTCCCTGGGAGTTGGAGAAACCCTGAAAGAATGGGGAAGATTCACCTCTAGGCTCATTTTCTCAGCGCGAAAAATAGAATTAAAGTAAGGAAATTTTGTCATGAGAACCTTAGAGGGGAGGGGGAGGGGCAGATATTGATTCATAGCGTGGTCTCTTTTCTCACTAACACAACTAGTGGTCTGCACGTGGCGCGACCCAGTACTAGGAGAGAAAGTGGCCACCACCTGTTTTAGAAAGACGTTTGTAGGCTTGTTTGTTCGGCCTACTGTTGAGGGTGTACCAGGGTGCTTATGTTAGCAGTCATAAAGTATTCGGTAAGTGTCATCCTCCAAGAAGAGACCTTCCCTAGCCCAAAGTTCGTCTACATCTGCCCAGGAGGTGTCTAGGTGGCCAACCATGCTATCACTACATGACCTTATCGTGTTGTAGAAGGAAAACTTGTGGGCCTACACGTCCTCCATCCTACTCTGATAGAACCTATATTCTTAGGCCTACGGAAACCCTAGCCTTAGAAAAACCTCTGCTGAAGTTCCGAAAATGAATCCTATATATTAAAACAAAGAAAAATATTATAATAATGGAGGGAAAGTCTGAAAAAATGGTAAATGATTAAAAAACATGCATAGCATTATTAGTTTCTTTTAGATCTTTTTGTTTAACCAAATTTTAAAATATATCATATATTTTAACACTCAATCAAGTATATAAACTCATCATATAAATAAGTAAATTAAAATGCATCTATAAACTCATGATATAAATAAGTAAATTAAAATGCATCTATAAAATGAATAAAAAAGCATCTCATATATTTATTGAAAATCTTAAAATGCGTCTATAAACTCATGATATAAATAAGTAAATTAAAATGCATCTATAAAATGAATAAAAAAGCATCTCATATATTTATTGAAAATCTTAAAAATATGCTTTTCAGTCAATTTTTATTTTTATATGAGACTTTTATTAGTTTCTTTAGCATTGAGTAGTTTAATTAAAGATCATGATTTTACCTTAATAACTCAAACGTTAGTAAATTCAATTGGGTTTTACAGATACATATGAAAGTATTGTGCATGCTCCTTTCAAGTAGCACAATGAGCATTGTTATATGTATTACATATAAAAATCTTAAAAACATGTTTTTTGTCAATTTTTGTATGAGACTTTTATTAGTTTCTTTAGCATTGAGTAGTTTAGTTAAAAATCATGCTTTTACCTTAATAACTCAAACATTAGTAAATTCAATTGGATTTTACAGGTACATATCAAAGTATTGTGCATGATCCTTTCAAGTAGCACAATGAGAATTCAATAGACCCTTCCACCATGAAAATCCTTAAGAAAAATTACTATTAAACTATTTTAAAGAGGGAAAACAATTTTTTTTTTTTCTTGTCTAATATGAATAATCAATATCTCATGAATCGTAATTTATATACTACAATATTTATTATGCAATCAACTTTTTAAATCAAAGCGATTCAACCCTCTGATACAGTTTACCAACACTCTAATAAAATCTAACTATAACTCAAATTCTTGACATTGATCTTTGAATACCAAATATATTTTGACTTATTTATTTTCCTTATATAGACCAGTAATATAAATCCACCCATAATGACCTCATTCAGTCATCTCTCATAGTGAATGTGAATAATCGAAGAAGAACAAGAGATCATCAACTAAACTGGACAATCAATATCCCTCTCTATTCATAGCCTTAGTTCTTTGGTTCATGCATCAAGCAAATCTTAAGGTGATGTCCTAGTAATTTTAGCAATCTACAAGACATTGGTGATTGAAATATTAACATGATTAACATTACTCCGTTGAGAATGCTACTAGAAAAACTTGGTTTATATGTTTTAGTACAAGGCTACTACCTTATAAAACCTATTGAAGTTGCACATGCACCTGCATGAGGCTACACAATTCTTTACACCAATACAAAATCCAAGAGAAAGAAAAAAAGATCAGACACTTATTCAATAAACAAAATATAACATATAACAAATAATGGCAAGGTAGCATGCACTTATACAAAATATTGTTTTTTTAAGACATATTCTAAGAGGTAATGAGGAACAATGACATTTAATCTGCAAAATCATGAACCCACATAAAAGGACCTGCTTCATTTTCTAGGCCCTTATAATCGTTTATATCGAGCCACTGAAAGAATGGTTGAAGATGGATTGCAAATCGAAAGTGACTTGCTATATTAGACTTGGAAATAATGGAACAAGAGATAGTTTCGTAGATGAAATCTACTAGTACTTAATGTAGATCCTAGTTTTCGGTGATTTGTTGTAACTGCCAAGCAGATATGATTCCTATATAATGATGTAATGTGTTCTCATTCAATAATAGATTGTGAGTGTTGGTTTCTCATTATACTAAGTTGGTATCATAGAAAAATTGGAGATCCATCTCTCTGAGACAATATCCAAGAACAATATCTCACAGCGTACCCCTATACAGTGTTAGAGAGCGTCGACGCTCTCACACTTATGAAATTAAAAAATTCAGATCCTCGATGCTCCCTTTGTACGAGTCTAAGAGGGCTTCATTGCTAGTTCTCCCCCCTCAGCTCTCCACGAGCACTGCCAGTGCTCCCCCTACCATATTGAAGGAGTGTTAGCACTTCCCTTCATTCCTTCAAGGAGCGCCGACTGTTTTCTTTGAGAAATTTGTGTGAAGGTGATTATAGTTTGCATGCGTGGAGTAAAGGACTTATCCCATGGTTCAAACATCGATGTTATGGTTTGATATGTGGCTATGGTTTTAGTGTTGGGTTAAATTGAAGGTCATGGCTTATTCCATGAGTCAAGGTCACATACAATACTCTAAAGTGTGGTAAAGTCATGGTGGAAGCCTGAGTGAGTTGTTTATTGCCTTTGTGGTAAGTATGAGATTTGTTTTTTATATGTGAAGCTTTGAAGCGCGAGGAAGGGGTCATTCTTATGCATATGAGGATGCCAAATGATTTAAAGGTGGATATAAGTGTGTATTAAAAAAATAATCCTTAAAAGAAACCTTTTTTTTTTTTCTTTAATACATGAAGTGGTGTTAAGATTTCCTTTTAAATATTTTCTTATATTTTTTAAAGGTTTTCTTATATTTCTTTTATGAAAGCTAAGAACAGAGGTAGAATCTTATCGATGGATCCAAAGGAAGAGTGACGAACTGCTCAACACTTGATGAAAGTTCCATATTCTTGGTGATTCACCGTTGGTGATACAAGGATCCATTGTCTGGTTGGATGAGCAGACACTTACAAATATGGTGAATCCTCTGGCAGATACCTACCTCAATGAAGCCAACAAATTAGATGGCTCTAATTTCATTAACTGGAAATTCAAAATGCAGACCATGATGGAGGGCTATGGTGTCTGGACCATTGCGAAAGGAGATGAAGAGAAATCTGATGCAGTTGTCGGTGCGATAGAAACACATATCCAAGATTGGGATAAGCGTGAAAACAAGGCCAAGGTATTGTTGCGTATGTCTGTTAAAGATAGAATAATTCCACATATTAGAGAAGCTAAAACTTCTGTTGAAACGTGGACATTGATTAAATCCTTGTATGAAACTAGCAACACAAATCGTATTATGTTCCTGAAAACTAAATTGCTAGGCATTAAGGTGGATGGAAATGAATCTGTTAGTTCATTTTTGGGTCGTATTAAAGAGGTGAAAGACAAGCAGGGAAATATAGGGGAAATAGTTTCCAACAATGATCTTGTCACTATTACCTTAAATGGAATGCTAGAATATTATCAGATGTTCATAACAGGTCTCACAACAAGGGAGAAACCTCCTACTTTTGAAGAATTGACAAGGATTTTGCTGCAAGAGGAAGAGAGGTGCGGGAATTTGAAGCCTTAGAATTCAGATTTGGCACTTTGGTCAAATAAGAGATCCATGAAAGGGATATCAGGAGAAAGAGGAAGAGGAGGTTATTCATCACAGAGAGGCAGTTCATCGCAAAGAAGACAATCTCCAAAGTCGAATCAAGGTATGCAATCTAGCATGAATGAGTCCAAGAGTTATTTTTATTATGGTCGACCTAGACATATTATTAGAGACTGTCATAAGAATAAGAGTGATGAGGCTAGGAATAAACCTAGAAATCATTCAGGTCATTATGCAGAATAATCTTCAAATCATGACCTCGGATTGTTTATTTCTAGTGATGATATTTATGAACCCCCGAATTTTAATTCACGGGATCTTAGACTATTTGTGTTTAACGCTGCTTTATCTACTAAAACAGATGATATTGATGTCTAGTTTGTGGATTCTGAAGCATCAGTACATATGACATGTAATAAGAAGTAATATGTTAATTTTAAAGAAACACAGAATGGTGCCAACATATATCTTGGATATGATCGCACTCATCAGATCAATGGATATAGATGCATTCCTGTGACATTGATGAATGGTATTGTTCATCACATTTGCAATGTGGTGTATGTGCTAGAGATAAAGAAAAATTTGATCTTTGTGCCCACCATTACAAATCAAAACTTGAAGCTTGAATTTTTCAAGAATTATTGCATAGTGAAGGATTTGTTGGACCAATACAGAATTGCTGCAACGGGAGTCAGAGAAGGATGAATCTAAAAGCTTGATGTTACCAGCAAAGAACATCACACACTAACTTCTGCAACTATGCCAACATAGACTCTTTGGCATCAAAGGTATGGCCACATCAATCATCCTGATTTATTGTTATTACAGAAAAAGAATATGGTTGAAGGACTTCCCATGTTAAAGAATGAGAATGTTTCTTGTGATGGATGTGCATTAGGAAAGATGCACACAAATGAATTCCCCTCTAATCCTGATAGGAAAAAGAGAGATGTGTTAGATCTTATGCATACTGATGTTTATGGACCTATGCAGACTAGGTCTTTAGGAGGTTCATTTTACTTTCTGTTATTTATTGATGATTGCACGAGATACACATGGGGTTATTTCCTAAGAATAAAAAGTGATGTTTTCAACTACTTTAAGGAATTCAGAATCATGGTGGAAAAACAAACAGGAAAATCCATCAAAATCCTTAGTTGAGATCAAGGGGGAGAGTATAAATCAGGGGACTTCATCAAATATTGCAAAGATCATGGAATAGTACTACAGTTTACAGTACCCCACACTCCATAGCAGAATGGAGTGCATGAAAGGAAAAACAGAACTCTGGTAGAGTGTGCACGCAGTATGATGAAAGGTAAGAATCTCTTGAATACATTTTGGGATGAAGCCATAAAAACTGCAATTTACTTAAAGAACATAAGTCCAACAAGGTGTCTTGATAATATTACTCCTTTTGAAGCCTTGTATGGTTCTAAACCTATAGTTCATAATTTGAAAGTATTTGGGTGTAAGGATTTTGCACATATTCCAAAGGCGAATAAGAATAAATTGGATGTTAAAGCCATTAAATGTATTTTCATAGAGCATTGTTCTGAATTCAAAGAATACAAATTGTTTGATCCTTCTACTCACAAAGTATTTGTGAGTAAAGATGTACTTTTCCATGAGCAGGAAGAAGGAAATCATGATGACAACAGTCATGAGGAATGGCATAGACTTCTTGATGAAGGAGTTAAAGAAGAGTAGAAACAAAAAAAATCACCACAACAACCACCACAGTAGCAGTCACAACCACAAAAGAAACAACAACAAGAAGGGCTCAGTGATATGGACACTTCAAGCAGACACAGTTTACCTAGAGGTGAAGAAAAATCTTCACAAAGTGGGGAGGAAGATAATCAGTTGAGAATATCTTCACGACAGGTTCGACTCCCTAAGAGGTATAGATACTATGCCCTAATGAGTAGCATTTAAAATGTGATAGAACCCATGATTGTTTATGAATCCAATGAACATGATGAATGGTGAAATGCAATGGACGAAGAATACAAATATATAATGAAAAACAATACTTGGGAATTGATTGAATTGCCTAAACATAAAAATCTCATTGGATGCAAATGGATAAACAAACCCATGTTTAAATCAGATGGTAGTATAGACAAATATAAGGCTAGACTGGTGGCAAAGGGGTATTCACAAACATAAGGTATTGATTATGATGAAACATTTGCACCAGTAGATAAATTGAATACTATCATATTGTTAATTGCTTTAGCTACAAAGTATCATTGGAAGCTACACCAATTAGATGTTAAATCTACATTTTTTAATGGTGAGTTAAAGGAGGAAGTTTACCTTACTCAACCTAAAGGTTTTGTGGAACATGGGCAAGAACACTTAGTGTGTAAGTTAAAGAAAACATTGTATGGACTAAAACAGGCACCTAGGTCATGGTATGAGAAGATATACTCTTTCTTTCTTCAACATGGTTTCATGAGGAGAAAGAGTGATCCAAATTTGTATACAAAATTTTATGAGCATGGGTATATAGTATTGATTCCCTTATATGTTGATGATTTAATAATTACAGGAAATGCAGGGAAATTAATTAATGAAATCAAGAAGCAGTTGTCACAAGTTTTTGAAATGAAAGATCTTGGTGAGTTACATTACTGCCTAGGTCTTGAAGTTTTGAGAAATGTAGGAGAAACTTTTATTTGTCATAGTAAGTATGTCAGAGAAGTACTTAAGAGATTTAAAACGAATCAGTGTAAATCTTCTACTGTTCCCATGCAACAGAATGTGAATTTTTTTTGTGATGATGGTTCAAAGGAGGTGAATGGCACTATGTATACACAGATGTTGGGTAATTTGAATTATCTCACCACAACCAAACCTAATATTGCATATATTGTCAGTGTGTTAATTCATTTTATGGCGAAACCTCAAGAAAGCCATTGGAATGCAGTTGTTAGATTACTGAGAAGGGGGGTGAATCAGTAATAGAGCAATTTAATCCCTTTCAACGATATAATACAAGTGTTATATCAATGAAGCATTATAATCCAATAGTTGTAGAGTAAATAAGCAATGAAAAAATGAACAATCATACACATACACAGTACACCAGTGTTTTACGCGGAAACCCAAATCGGGAGAAAACCACCGAATGTTTTTTATTATATGTCTTGAAGAATTACATTCATTGGAAGCACCAACTTCCTTTGTTTTCCATATACAACTGGAAGGAGGCTCCAACCCCCTAGTTTCTTAGGCTACAACTTGAGGGAAGCTCCAACTCCCCAATTCTTTGGATACAACCAGAAGGAGGCTACAAACCCCTATGTTCTCAGACTACAACTGGAAGGTGGAT
The DNA here is from genome assembly GCA_010110895.2 of Picea sitchensis. NCBI lineage: Eukaryota > Viridiplantae > Streptophyta > Pinopsida > Pinales > Pinaceae > Picea > Picea sitchensis. Next base: position 85,467 of record SNQJ01S0021843.1, on the reverse strand, counting down.
ACAACCACCTGTCCTTGTCCCATCCTGCCATGCTGAAGTAGAAGTAGAATGATGGAACCACTGTCACACTATCACTGTGAGATATACCACTGTAAACATGTACCAATAAATCTGAACCATGCATCAACTTGTACCTCAACCTATAATCAACCTGTACCATAAACAAGTGCATCAACCATGCACCAATCTGTAGTCAACCTGTACCATAAAAAATTGCATCCAACCATGTACCAAGTATGTACCAATCATGTTTCAACTACTCATCAACTATGAATCATCAATGCGTACCAACATCATCAACTATACACCTCATGTATGTGCGTCAACTCATCAACTACTTGTCTCAACCATGTACTGAACATGTACCACAACCAAAATCCCTCATCAATTTCATCATCCAAATCTGATTTGTATCTCTGTAATAGATCTGGTGTATATGATCACATTCCTATAAACTTTCCTTAACTTTAAAAACAAGAGACTAGCATTTTCATCAAACTTTTCTTTAGTCTCACATGCCTAGTTTTGGATTAGTCAACAACCCTAACTTGAAGTAATCATAAGTTTAAACCTGTAATGTATAAATACGTGAAATTGATACGCAATGTTTTTTAGTGTTTTTTATGCAATTCCTCTAAATTTCACTACTTGGAACCTCTCAGAAAATGAGTTATAGCAAAAATGGCATACCTTGCTGAATTATGCCTTATTCTAGAGAGCGACCTTGTAGAGCGTGTCTCGCACAAAATATTTGATGTATTGATATGAAACTATTAAAAAGAATACTACAGACTATACCCTAACCAAAAAATTTGGTCTCACTGAATTTTGATCTGTTATGAAGAGGTTATGACGTTTTTACCCAAAACACCTGATTTTGACTAGTTTTAGGACTTGCCACAAACCCTATTTTCCACGGAGTGTAACTCCCAAAATACAATGAGACACAAGATGAATATTTTACCACATATACTTGTATATGTTTTCTCACTTGCATAGAAATTTCATGGTATTAATCATTATAGAAAAAATGTTATAGAGAAAATGGTGAGATGACTTGTAAATAACATACCTTAGAAAACACCATCAAAAGAATTTATCCTTCCTTGCATTTCAGCCTTCTTTTCTTCACCTTCACTCAGAATTTTGGTTTAGATATCCTTGGTTACCTCAGACACATATATATATTCAATATTCTCATGTGTGATTCAAATGAGAGAGCCTTGCCTCTTATTTATACTCTCCAAGTAGCTTCCTTAAAAACATCTTCTAGGTCACTTGGCCCACTTTCATTATTTTAGGGTTGGGTCCACTTCTAATTTCTCCA
>SNQJ01S0021843.1:57428-77313 GCA_010110895.2 Picea sitchensis | reverse complement strand
ACTTTTTAAAATCTCTTAAACCAATTTGACTACTTTGACCTTTTGGGGCTTCTAGATGACATATGAGGGTCCTCCAACTTCGTAAGGCCATAACTCTCAAACCGTGAGGAGTTATGTGGCGTTCTACATACCACCAGGAATGGCATGACATGTACTATCCATATCGAATAGTATTATCTGAAAATATATCATAACTCATAAAGTTACCCATCAAACAAACTTGGGTCCATTACCCAAACCTGTGGTATACAACTTCTCATGGCCATAACTCTCTAACCTTTGAGAAATTATGTGACATTCCACAGACCACCGGAAATGACATGACAAGCACTATCCATCTAAGATATTTTCCCTAACAAGTTCACTTTCCTTCATCTCATTATTCCAAAACTAAGCATGGGTTCTCTTAATCCACAAAGCGTCTTCCCGTGAGATCTTTCACCATAAGGGGACCACTTTGGAGTTCATCCACATTTACTTCTTATCAACCATGACAAAACAATAATGAGTCATATTTACATCAAACAATATTGGGTCCATTACCCAAACATTTATGCTATGGGGCTTTCTTCAAGGGTTGACATCAATGACAACCAATCTTAATCAACAACAACAAAGGCGGTACTCAGGTATCTAAAAGGAACACTTGATTATGTTATTAAATATACTGATGCATCTGATGTTGAGTTGACAGGTTACTCAGATTCTGATTGGGTTGGCAATCCGGATGATTGAAGATCAACCACTGGATATGTGTTTGGCATTGGATCCGGGGTTGTTTCATGGAGCAGTAAAAAGTGGTCTACTATATCTTTGTCTTCTACTGAAGAAGAATATAAATTCGTGTGTGCAGCAACTTGTGAAGTTGTTTGGTTGAGAAGACTTGTTCAAGATGCTGGAGAAGAACAAAAGGAACCTACAATGATCAAATGTGATAATCAAAGTTCAATCAAACTAGTGAATAATTCGATTTATCATACAAAGACAAAGCATGTTGACATTTAGTTTAATTTTGTTAGAGAAAAGTTGCAGTCAAATGAAATAGATCTTATGTATTGTAATACTTGTAAAAATACTGCTGATATTTTCACTAAGAAATATTTTCACTAAGCCTCTTGGAAATATTAAGTTTGAGTTGTTTAGGGAGATGTTAGGTGTAGAAGTCAATCCATTCTCCATTAAGGGGAAGACTTGGAAATAATGGAGCAAGAGTTAATTTCGTAGATGAACTATACTAATACTAAATGTAGATCCTAGTTTTCCATTGATTTGTTGTAACCACCAAGTAGATATGATTCCTATATAATAATGTAATCTGTCCTCATTCAATAATAGATTGTGAGCATTGCCTCACTCATATTGGTTTCTCATTATTCTAAATATTATAAGATATTATTCATAAAATTTCAAACCTTTCAACCTAATCAATTTAAACCTTAAACAGTAAAATTTAAAACCTAGTTATCTAGCGAATCTAAAGCTTACACAGTAAAATTTAAAACCTAGTTGCATAACCAATTTAAACCTTAATACATTGAAGCCAATTTAAAATATGAAGTAAAGGCGCTCATAATAGGAAAAGCCGCGCGTGCTATCCTCCATTACCATGTACCTGAGCACGACGTATGCCATTAATACGAAATACAACGGGTGCCATCCTCCGTTACCATAAACTTGGTGGAAGTGTATATCTAATGTTGTAAAAGGTATTAGAGAAGTAAATGTTTAATGTCAAGTGATTTTGTTAACTAGTTAGTTGTGGTAATCAAATGGTTATATAGTAATTTTTTAACATAGTATTTTTTTAATATGATTAAGTAAATGTGAAGATGTAAATAGATTAACAAATGTTTTTAAAAATGTTAGAAAATTACCAACATTAAATTTTATTCATTAATTTTATTAATTAATTTAGAAGGACAACCAAAAATATACCAACATCTTCAATTGCTAACCATAAAATTATAAATTATAATTAAAAAATCATTAAATATATCAATTTATGATAAGTGTAGACCTATGCTATACCTTTCTACTACGTTGTTGAATCTAGAAATGCATAGAAGCCTGTTAATAATGGGGTTTTCAACTATCCAACGCTCACATCAGATCGTTCCGTATCCATTACATCCAGCACTCAAATCACGGTTAGAAGAATTATTCAAATGTTACTGTAATTTTGAGCATTTTGATAAATTCAGAATGTCCAAAGTTTTAGATTACAAATTTCCAATGAGTTTTCTTTGCCTTATTTGGGCATGGACTAGTTGATTAGTTTTTCCGTACAATATAAATTTACATGAATTGTTATTTTTTGTTGGTGCAGAATTTATTTTTAAATGTAAAAATAGATTCAGCATACCGAAAAAAATCTTCAATTTATAAAATTTTTAACCTACACTATAATTTTCCTTTAACTATAAATTTAAACTGTATAGTCAAAGCTAAAAATAATAATATTTATTTTTCTTATTTAAATTCAAAAAAAAAACAAAACAAAACATAACATAACATTTATTTTTTGCTAATTACTATTGATCAATTACTTCAACCCCTTATTAATTTTCCTTTAACTATAAATTTAAACTGTATAGTCAAAGCTAAAAATAATAATATTTATTTTTCTTATTTAAATTAAAAAAAAACAAAAAACAAAACATAACATAACATTTATTTTTTGCTAATTACTATTGATCAATTACTTCAACCCCTTATTGCCTAAATGTTGGGAGCATTTAACTTGTGAGTACAACAACCCCTGGAAAACAATCCAACATCTCTGGATCAAACATCCAATCCGTATGCATGGCGGCATGGAGGTCCCATGGGATAGCACAATTGGTTAAGACATGCGCACACTCTTCCAGTTTGGGAAGAGGTCATGAGTTCGAAACCTGTGTCCCTTGGGGCTGCGAAGCTTTATCAATCCCATAACAACCACTATGTGGAGAAGTATCTGGGGTGGGTTTCCAGCGTGGAATCTCCAACGTAGAAAAAATGCATGGCGGCATGAAGATACCAATTGCGATGCCCTGAAATCCAGGCCGAACACGTGACACACTCCGGTAGATTCTTCCAGATGTAGAGCTGCAAGTACTGGTGGCGGTAATAGGGAAGATCACCACTGGGTCTTTCTAGCTAAATTTGAGTGGATTTTGGCAGACAAAATCAATTAATTTATTTTAAAATTTCATGAAAACCAATAAATCAAAATTCAACCATATATTCTAAATCAATAAATCAAAATTCAGAAAAACTTTGATGCAACCTCAACTAAAAACTTACAAGACTTTCCATGCCCCGTGTTATGCATGACGTTACTTTGATGACACTAGAAATAAAAACTTTCATGACGTTCGGTGACATGCATACGTTTGATTGCTGTAGATAATTCGATTTATAAAATTATATTACTTAGTTTAAAAATTATTCTTTAATATTTCTTTATTTTAATTATAATTAGGATTTTTATTATTATTTTCTAGGAGTTTTGAAAAATCTAATATTTTGATTGTGCACTTCACTCATTGTCTAAAAAGATAAGTTAATGACTTTTTTAAATTAAATATTCTATTATTTTTTAATTAAAACAATTGTTTTTATCTCTAAAGAAATTTGGAAAATTTCATTGTAGTTGAGTAATAGACCATCAAATAAACAATGAAATGGATAGACCCACAATCCAAATTTTTGATCCGAAAATGAATCATCTAAAAAATTATGAAATCCATAAACCCACAATTCAAATACCAATAAAAAGGTACAGATATGTTGTTATTTATTTTTATTTTCTTGATTCAACACATTATAATTAAGAGTTAAAGCCCCTACAACACATTATAATTATAATTAAGTTATAATTAAGAGTTAAAGTCCCTACAAATACTTTTAGTTGAATATTCATTTTTAGGTTGGGGCTTTTTATTATACCTTGGCATGGTATATAGCGATCGCTAAGTTGTTGACCAACTATTAGTTGAGGTTTGACTCAAACAAATTGAGCTTTATCAAAAGTATAACATTACAACTAGATTTTATTTATTTATTTTAATTAGTTTAAAGCATTTTTTCTGATGTTTGATTGGTGGTTCAAATCTACTCAAATTTTGCACATTAATCTCAGTTTAAAGCATAGATTTGTCTCGTAATTTTTCCCCAACTGAGTAATGCTAGAAAGTAATGCTGGAAATAAAGTCTAGCATTACCTGTAAACAATAAATGTTTGTTTTTCAAAGCGATATTTATACTATGAGTTTACATTGATTTTCAATTTCCCTGACAACCTGGTTGTCGTGGTCGCTATTTGAGTGGCAATGTCGTGGCCGTTTGTTGAGTGGAAATGTGGCTGGACATGGGTATAACATGCAATTTACATCGATAAGCTATTGGATATACATATTATATGCAAGAGGAGCGGAGGTGGATTTGCATACAAATCATTCACTTCTTATAGGTAAGCTCAATACCCTGGTACGGGATGGGATCCCACTCTAGAATAGGATCTTAGTAAACAAGATCAATTGATTCAACTGCCGCTTTCGGTGCCACTACATCCTCTCCTGTTATATATTCTTACACCATATCAATAGCTCTTAGTAGATCCGAATGAAGGAAGTGCAAAATGGATGGGGAAGAAGAAGACGAGGAGGAGGCAACTGGCTCATGATTCGTCCTCTGTCAAAGAATCTCACCTTCGATGGGCAACATTTGATTTGAACTCGGGTTCGAGAGGAAATAAATAAGTAATGAATACTATTAATGTAGAGCACTATAACACGCCACAACAATCAATCTGAAAAACAACCATTATTATTGACTCAGTCCCACGCCTGTTTGTATGTCTATATAGATCTCTCATCCTAATTAGTTACAACTATAAGTTGTCAGATACCATCATTTTTTTCTATGAAAATATCTGACACGCATCAGTTCTTGTTGTCTTGATTATATGCTCTCCAGTCTCGACCAAGGAATCTGAATCACCCCCTACCAGCCTCAGCATAGGGGCTTGAGCATTCTGTAGGGAATTTTTCAAATTGCTGCAAGAAAAGGATCGATAGTGATGCATCATATTTTTTTTTATTAAGACCATTGACCTCAAATTCAATACAAGTCGACGCCATTAATGGATGGCCTCCTCCACAAATCAGACTTCACTGAATCTAATAGAAAGCACCATTACATAATGTTTCCCAAGAAGAAAAGTTCATGATAGCACAAGGCTTAGAGTTGGATGAGAGATAATTACACATATGAACTGAATCAAGGTCAATCATAGGTGCTACCCCCCACCTTAGCTAATGATGGTGAAATGATAGCTATATTAATCTTTGGGTTATAGGTCTGTTTCTTCTGAATATTAACCTGGAACTGGGTCAACTGCTACTGCAACTGGAATTGACTTTGCAATGGATGGTGCCTATATGCCTTTTCTTTAGGAGGATAAATTGTTGCTCGCTCTAGCTACCTTTGCATATACTGCCTGTGATTCTGCATAAGTTGTTGTCTCTATTGCCTATGTTGGCTATTAATCAACAAGAGAAACTAGATATGTTGTTGTAAATGGATAAACTTCCTTTTTTCCTCTTTCCTAGTGGGTTGTAGTTCCAATAGTAATTGTCGGGGCATCCAATGTGTTTCCCTTTGCTTAAGATATATATATTATAGCCTTTATTTCTCCTTTCACTAAGTAGCACGCCCCATTTTGTTGTTGTGTGAACAAATTGTGCTCTTAATGCATGTTGGAAGGTGCAAGATCAATGGATGCCTTAACAGCGTAAATTGTTGCTCTAGCGGAAGTTGTTGCCATCAAAATTCTACCAATGCTCCAAATTTGAAAGTCATGATAACAAATGTTGGGAAGATGACTTGCTCGAGGGAAGACAAACGAAGATGAGTGTTATGCATGGAGACTATTTGGTGATGCATGAAGACCATGTGGAGCAGTCGGCATGCATGTAAACCAGATGTAAACCAGGTGGAATGACCACTGATACTTGCACGTAAATTCACAAAACATTATTAATAATAGCATATGCCTCAAAAAATGTAAGCATTTGAAAAAGTGAAAAAGTTTGATAACTCACTACCTACTAATTTAATTTCTGCTACATTAAATAACTTTCTAAATTAATTCTAATAATTCTCATAATTCTCGAACTAGTGTAACATGCTGTGCCACATTTTCTTAATCCTAAATGTAGGATCTGTAGAAAGTTTCAATAGGCATAGTACCGGTAACAATTTGGATGTTTCCATTCTATGAGTCTTCTCTACTCGATCAAACGGCTACCCAGAGATCAATTGACTTTAGAATGGGATGGTATGTATCTATGTGTATCTTGCCATAAATCTATTTTAATACTCTACAATCCACTCTTAATACAATATACACGCTATGAATTGTGTTAGTGATATTGTTGTTGCTGGTATTTCGATTAAAAAAGGTTTCTAGAGCGATTAACATCCGGGAAGTACCCTAATTCTATGAGAACATTTGTGGGAACACACTTTCCACACTTTACTCTTCAAGAGGCCAAAGACTTGAAGGACTCATTCGATTTTATGGGTTGTAACTATTACACAACACGATTCATAGTCAACAATCCTCATCCACGTCTTCTTCATACAGATTATGTTATGGATACCCAAGCTAATGTATCTTGTAAGATTATAGGTCATCCATTTCAATACAACTTCCAAATTTTTATTTGTATTTCACCCAAATCAATTTGGATTATGAAATATGTATTCAACAAATCCTTTTTCTTATACTGAAGGTCTCTATACCCACAATGAAAACATATTCAAGAAGTCATATTTGAATCCTATTTCTTTGATTTATAATTTTCTATATTTTGATATCTAAATTTTTCTGTTTTTCCTACTGGTGTTTCAGATGAAGTAAACAAAATTTTTATTGGATCAAATGTAAGGTAATATTTAACCTTTCTCATTTAAGGATTACTCCAATGACATGAATTTGATTTATGAATATTATGACCATCCTTTTGCAGGTAGGTGTCTATGATTTTGGGTCTTATCCAGCTGGATTAAGGGAATCTTAAACTATACAAAGAAATGTTATAACAACCCTCCCATATACATCAATGAAACTGGTAGCTTCTTAGTTTAAAACAAAGCATAGGTTTGCTTGGTAATTTTTCCCCAACTGAGTAACACTGGAAATAAAGTCTAGCATTACTTGTAAACAATAAATGTTGGTCGTTGTTTGAGTGGCAATGCCATGTCCGTTTGTTGAGTGGCAATGTGGTGGTCTCCATGCTGGACATGGGTATAACATGCACAAATTTGTTGTGCTTTCCTCACATACAAAAATATCTACTTTTAGTTTTTTTTTTAGCATACTGTATACAAAGTTGTGCTTAAATTTCCTCACATATAAAAATATCTACTTTTAGTTATTTTTTAGTATACCGTAATGAACACATCTTGATGTAGGGTAGGTATAGTCTAAGAGTCTGGGTTTTGAATCTCCCTGTATTTTTGTTTTTCCTTTTTCCATTTAGTTTTCCCCATGAATTTATACTGGTTATAGTTGTGAAAGTATCAATATAATTAGAATTTGTAGGAACATAAACGAGGGCCCAACAACGAAGAAGCAAATCGATATTTCATAGTCAATTCGGCATTTTCGGGGAATAGTGTTATGAGATTAGTAAGGCTACTCCTCTGTTCCAATCTACAACACAATTTTACCATTACTAATACTTTGGATGCATATCCCACCAAAATGTCACGTCCACAAAATTTCAGAATACGATTTATCATTTTACATGTTACACAATTCTCTATATTTAGCCAAAGTCGATAGAGTCATACTCGCCGCAAAACCGTGTCAAAAACTGCTACAACTATTATTTTATTATACCCGCATAGGGGCAGGTATATGTTGCCATGCAACCTTGTTAGTATAACAATGATTTTTTCGTCGAGGCTTCTTATTAGTATAACAATTAATTTTGGTTGAACATGGGCTTATCATCAGTACATCAATGAGATACTTTATTGCATATGGTTTTATTACCCTATTTTTGGTTTTGTGATTAGGATTTTAGTTTCTTTTTTTATGCTTAATTTATTTGGTGTTGGGAATTTGAAGATTCACAGTATCCATTTATGGGAGATGGGTTCCATGGATAGCTTAGTTTGTGGAGGATAGTTTAGTTGGTGAAGGGCACCATATTCTGAGTGGAACCAAGGGACTAGGAGCTATCATTGTTCACTATTACTACCGAAACAAAGGTTGTCCCCTATGCAAATTATCAAATCTCATGTTCGAAATAGGAAATGCAAGTTATACTAGGTATTAAATGTTTAATGTAAATGGGAAATTTTATCTTTTAAATAAATTTAATCGAAAAAAGAATGGAAACAAAAAACACCTATGGAAAATAAAATTAAGGATCAATATGCAATTTACACTCCTAACCAAATGGATATGTACTATATACATTACCCCCAAATTCTAGTAATAAAAAAAACATAATAAAACTTCACACCTTTGTAAAGTTGCTTATTCTCCCTGGCTTGCCAAAATGTTTCCCACCTTCAAATATTGCAAACAATTATGCAGTCCTCTTTCTACTTCTATCTCTATTAGGACATCTTCCCACTTTAGCTCTTCATCGCTAAAGGGAAGCTTCATAACCTTAACGGTCCCATAAAATATTTGAGAAGTTTCTTATATGTGGGGGAAAAACACTAGAACCAATAAATGTGAAAATGCGTAAATTTAAATATATTTTAAATACTTAAGTTGACATCAAATAAATGAGGAGTTAAATTTTATCTAAATTATATATATATATATATATATATGTTAAATCAATTTGTTAACCCATATACATATACTTCTTAAATCTATAGATATAGGATATGGATAAATGGGGACGCAGTGGTTCAAGGTAGTGGGGATTTAAATGACAGCATGTACATTTTCCTTCATAAGAAGGTGAAGGTGATTGGTGGATTTAGAAGGTGGTATCATTTTTTAAAATCTCATATTAATTTTATCCATGAAGAGAAGGGAGAAGGAAGAAGGAAGGATGGATTTTATTAATGAAGAGAAGGGAGAAGGAAGGATGTGTGACAATTTAAAATATTTTTTTAATTTTTATTGGATTTATCAATTTTTATCTATTAATATTATTATCGTTATAAAATGAAATATAATGTTTTTTTTTCCATGTTTACAAATCTATCAATATTTCATATATTGAACTTAAATTAATTAGTGAAAATATAATATATTTAATATTTATCATATGTAAAAACAAATATTCAAATAACCTAAATTATCTATAAAAGTTTCCAAATTATAGATACACAAACCCTATATATATATATATATATATATATATATAATAATGTTATTTTTTTAATTTCATTGATTTATCTATATCAANTATATATATATATATATATATATGTTAAATCAATTTGTTAACCCATATACATATACTTCTTAAATCTATAGATATAGGATATGGATAAATGGGGACGCAGTGGTTCAAGGTAGTGGGGATTTAAATGACAGCATGTACATTTTCCTTCATAAGAAGGTGAAGGTGATTGGTGGATTTAGAAGGTGGTATCATTTTTTAAAATCTCATATTAATTTTATCCATGAAGAGAAGGGAGAAGGAAGAAGGAAGGATGGATTTTATTAATGAAGAGAAGGGAGAAGGAAGGATGTGTGACAATTTAAAATATTTTTTTAATTTTTATTGGATTTATCAATTTTTATCTATTAATATTATTATCGTTATAAAATGAAATATAATGTTTTTTTTTCCATGTTTACAAATCTATCAATATTTCATATATTGAACTTAAATTAATTAGTGAAAATATAATATATTTAATATTTATCATATGTAAAAACAAATATTCAAATAACCTAAATTATCTATAAAAGTTTCCAAATTATAGATACACAAACCCTATATATATATATATATATATATATATATAATAATGTTATTTTTTTAATTTCATTGATTTATCTATATCAAAAACTCAAAGTGTTAATATCAAAAACTCAAAGTGTTAAGAGTTAATTCATAAACAAAACAACTTACATAAACCAATTTCTCGGCCATATGCTAAGGTTTTGAGTGAGATGGTGCATTTGATTATTAAAAGACAAATTATAGCGGTGGGATTGTTCCATTGACAATTTTCCTTGCATGAATGTTCAATAATAACAAACAAATGCACATAAGGCATCCCACTTAATTACAATACCAAACTCGTCATATTGATAATGGGGTTGCATGTATGTGCTACTAAAACATGGAATGTGGGAGAATGTATCCCAAATGCTGGGCAATTTCCCACCCTCACGGGCAACGCTTTCGGCCTGTAAAACAATTCTGATTTATTTAAGACCAAAATATGAGATGGAAAACAAACGAGGTTTAATTACTACAAACCGAATTCCTGAAATCTTATTTTGACAATGTGAAATCATGGGTTCACGGAATACATGTTTGGTCACCCACAACCCTCATAATCGGAACGTAAAACCATGAAATACAAATAGTTGCAGGACTTAGGGCTGAACTAAATCCTAGTCCAACATGTGTCTGGTGGGGTTGATAATCCGAAAAATATGGGAAAAGAGACATGGCAAGCGAAGGCAAGGGGATCTCACATCCAAAAAGAGATATACGTTGCAGAATCGAGAGGGCAGAGACTGCAGGACAATGCATACCATAAAAACCAGGCACAATAGTAGGGGCATTGTTCTGGGATCTGTTTGGAAATGCATGAGTAGTGGGCACAATAGCTCTTCTGCTAGCTTGAATTTGTGCTCACTTGGTCTGGTGTCGTTATTTCCTATGAGAATTTTGATGTCCACCCAGTGATTGAGAATTGGAGAAGTCTCTGCAGTAGAATTGGCACTCACACTTTCGATTATAGAAACCCAAATTGTTATCTTCATTAGCCTTCGCATGATCATGCGTTGGCTGTAATCGGTTCTCAGTTACCGTCGACGTTTGTCTCAGTCCAAATACAAACAATTTAAACGACTTCTCTCAAAAAAATTAACCGACTTCTCTCATTTTCTATTAGTGACACTCTCGCCACATCAATCTTTTCGCTTCTCACCATGGTGATCACTGTGATTAGCCCTTTCACGGATGTGTTGTTCCAACCCAACACTGAAAATCATCTGCAAGGTTGTAGGCACCGCTGTCTCTTTTTTTTAATTGTTTTCAAATGAAATGGATCCAAGATGATTACTACAATCTTCTTGGGCCACCTTCTCTCCCATTGAAATCTCACTGGGGTGCTGCAAAGAACTAAAATTTTCATTTAGGTATCATGGAAACAGAGGAGTATTATTCTCTTTCTTCTCTCCTCCTTTCAACAAGGCACATGTACCTTTTCTTTCATCTCTATCCTGACATGCATGGGGTTGTGGTGGAGAAGCAGGAGCTTCATCCCTTTGTTGCCTAGACACCATGGAAGCCAAGAATTGACCAAAAAGAGAAGGCGCCAATGATACTAATCTCTTACCTGTCTCCTTTCTCTTGAACGAGCTGCAGATTATTGATTCTTGATAACACACTTCTGGCGCCGCTCCACGGTATGATCTTCTATACACTGACACCCTCGTTTCTTCTAGACAAGGTGTTTGGAGCCTGAAGATGTGGCCATGAGAGGGATATCATTATTGTTTTCCTGAGCCGATAATTCCCCAAATTGTTGGTGTTGGTTGTGAAATTGCAGCCATTCTAGATGATGTAGGTTTTGACCTACAAGAGCATAAGCCATTGCAAATAAAGTCAAGCTACCATTGTTTCTGCAATTTAGGCCATTCTCCTCCTATTTTTCATCTTCATCCTCCTGCTTCCCAATGCCCGTCTGTGCAAGAAAATCCTCCATCGTCATGGCCTGAGTACTTCCCCCAGCTGCAACAATCACATGGCGTTGCATGGCATAAGGTGGGGAGATGAGAAGGCCGTCCTCCATGTCACTCTTTCCTGCATCGCCGCCACCATCAAGCTTCTCCAACCTCTTTTCTAGGGGTTACAGGAATCAAAATTCAGAAGGGGCAACCCCAAACCTGCAGACGAAAGGGGAATTCTAACGTCCATGACCGTCAACCCCACGGTCAAGAAAAATCTACTACATAGAAACATTCTCATACTTATATAATATGCATTTAAATTAAATTAAATGGCTTAAAAGAGTAAACATACAATTACAACTAACATACATAATAATTCAATCAATAGTAAACATCATCCCAACAGAATACATGATAATATTGTAAGCATCACAGACATGCATTTAAAAGATGAATTTAAACACATGCATATACTTATCTTTGAAACTGTAGTAATTCCACCAACCACGTGAAGACATTCCACAAACCTCCTAGCCTTAGACCCCACTGCTCATCACTCTCAGCAGTGGGTCACCCCTGAGATGGGACCAAGCTCCACCCAAGGCAAGGGAATCCTAGACTAGGTTGAGGTTACAGGAAAACTGGAAAGAATAACCAGATCTCCCAGGATGCCTTCTTACACCCACTACTCACAGAATCTCATTCCCCACATGCATGTTCTGCCTGGGATTATACACCTTCACAAGCACAGTCCATCAATTCTTCACCTCCCTCTCTAGGTCTTAGCAAAAAGACGGATCCGGAAGTTGCAGAGCTCCGTAGTTGGTGTTGGACTCTCTCTAGGAGAAACACCCTTGCCAATAGACTCCTTCACCTAGAAAGAGCTTCTCACAAGCCTAATAGCCTGCTTCTTCGACCACAGCCTAACAACCCGACTCTCCCACCAGTTTCCAATTCAGTTCCCTTAAGTTCAGGATAACAAAAACAACAACATATTTTGGCTAGCTCACGGTTGACAGTAGCAATAGGAAAAACAGTGTGTGCAAACATGAAATTGTAACAGGCCACTAAAACACAACATCGTTCAGGTAACACTCGTTTGCAAGATCTGTGACAAGCAATCCATGCCAAGGTCGAACACTGACTAAAAATTTCGAATACAATGGTATCGTTTTCTCAAGAAAATATCACCATCTTTGGGTTTTAGAGCTACGAAAGGCTTACAGAACTCAGACACAGATGTTTCTCGGTTCAGTCAGACGGACAACAGAATGGGGAACGAACCCCCTCCACGGTTCAATCTTTGGGTTAAAATTCATGTGCCTGGGTCGACACATGTCTCCGATGAAGCTTCATATGCTCCATCAACATGCGTTCCCTCCCCAAGGAACTTAGGACAAAACATATATTTCACATGGACTTTGGAATAATATTAAAATATTATTCCCAAGGAATGAAGCCCCTAGGATTAACCCTTATTCTCAACACTTAGCCTCTATTTCCAACCTTCCAGCCCCCAATCCATTACCCACTCAGTGGAATCTTAGTCCCCCATCACTCATTCATCGTGGTAGGCCTGCACACAACGGTGTTGATATTTTTATTAATGTTTTGCATAATTACATTTACAAAAATAGGCTCCTAGCCTTAACACTTAGGCTCTCTGGCCTAATAAAATCATAAGGATTACCAACTTATATTAACTTGGCTCACCAGCCTATAAAACATGATTTGCAACTCATAAACATCATTACAACAAGGCTCTTCCTTGGGGATATTACAATCCCCTCCTCTTATTTTTGCATTGTCCTCAGTGCAACTTTCACACAGTATCAACGATATTTACAAAATATTCAAAAATATGTGGGTATGTTTCTTGCATAGCATACTCATGATCCCATATCACATCCTCAAGATCGTACCAGGTCCATTGGACCTTTACAAACCCTATAGCTCGATTACGGAGTTGTTTTCTACTCCTGTCCAATATGCGCACATGATGCACTTGCAGGACACCTTGTTTCTCTAGCTAAATCACATTCCAATCGATAACATGATTAGCATCAGGTATATATTTCTTAAGAAATGAAACACATTATGTACAGTCATGGATGGAGGTAATGCAAGCATATATGCAACTGGCCCAATCCTTTATAGGATTTCAAATGGCCCACAAAATCGGGCTGCCAACTTGGCATAGTTTCCTAGCTTCAAGGAACTTATATTAGCTTTTACTTTTAGGAAAACATGGTCACCCACTTTAAACTCCCTGTGGGTTCTTTTTTTATCACCATAACTTTTCTGTCTGCATTGGGCAATGTTCAAATACTACTTAATTTTTAACATCTATTCTTCCATTTCCTTGAACAACTCTAGCGCAACTACTGCTCTGTCAGCTGGATTATCCCAGCTTACTAGATTATTGCACTTTCTTCCATAAAACGCTTCAAATGGGATCATCTTCAACGATGCTTTATACCCACTACTGTAGGTGAATTCTACCAAGTGCAGGTAGTCTTCCTATTTCGATGGTTTGTCCATCACATACATTCTTAGTATGTCTTCTATCACTCGATTCACCCGCTCTGTCTACCCATCCAAATCAAGATGGTAGGTTGTACTGAAATTCAGATTTTTTCAGAATCCCTTGAATAACCCCTTCCAGAAATTTGAGGTAAATTTTGGGTCTCTGTCAGACACAATTGTCTTAGGAATTCCTTGCAATCGTGCCACTTCCTTCATAAAAATATCAGCAACATCTGATGCCTTATGAAAGGTCTTTAATGGAATGAAATGGGCAGCTTTTGTAAGCTTGTCCACCACCACCATAATGGAATCATGTTGCTTACCTATTCTGGGCAATCCCGTGATGAAATCCATTATCACCACTTCCCACTTCCACTCAGGAATGGGTAAAGGTTGCAGCAACCCTACTGGGTGTATGTGCCCAACTTTAACCTTTTCGCATTCCATTCATCTGGTGATGTATTCTGCAATCTATTTCTTTATACCTGACTATAAATAATGGCTCTTGACTGCTGCCACAGTTTTCTGATATCTAGGGTGCCCTCCATAAGGGACATTATTCATTTCATGCAAAATCATATGTTTCAAGTCCTTGACATTAGGTACATAAGTTCTGTTCTTGTACAGAATTATTCCATCAACCCCTAGTTTATAAATCTCCACTTTCTATGGCATCTTACCTTGTTGTAGATTTTCTACCAAATCTCTATATTGCAAATCTGTATTTGCAACCTCCAAAATTCTGCCCTTTATATTAGTTTGGTACATGCTAATGGTTGTAGCATGTAAGTTGTGCACCTTTTTGTTGAGTGAATCAACCACCTTGTTTTCTTTCCCTTTGATATGATTGATATCAAAGTCGTATTCACACAGAAACTCCGGCCACCTACTCTGCCTAGCGTTTAGGGTGGGATGGTCAAACAAGTATTTCAGACCATTGTGGTCTATTCTCAATTCAAATCTCCTCCCCGTTAGCTAATGTCTCAATTTCCTCAAAGTGTGAATGATTTATACCAACTCCAAATCGTGAGTGGCATAATTCTTTTCGTTCTCTTTCAGATTCCTGGACTCATAATAGATTACGAATCCATTCTGGCTGAGGACTCCTCCCAGTCCTTCTTTGCATGCATCAGTGCATACCACAAAATCTGCATTTGGTTCTGCGATCCTTAGGATTGGAGCAATGTTTAAGAGTTTCTTCAATTGTTGGAAGATTCTCTCACAATCCTCTTTCCACATAAACTTCTTCTCCTTACTTTGCAAAGAAGTGATAGGGTGAGCTATCCTCAAGAACCCAATGATGAACCTTCTATAATAACCAGCTAGACCCATAAATGATCTAACTTCCGTCACATTCTTTGGCACTGACTATACTTTGATGGCCCCAATTTTTTTAAGATCTACAACTATCCCATCCTTCGATATAATATGCCCCAAGTAATGGATTTGTTCCTTATAAAATGAACATTTTTTCAATTTGGCATACAGTTGGTGCTCTCTTAGCACTTGAAACACCATCCTTAGGGGTTACTCATGATCTTCCTCTGATCCAGGTGGATATTGGTGGCCACCCATCTTTTTTGACTGGCTCAAAACAGTTTTCTGGAAATTTTGGCAATTTACTATTTTTAGCAAGTTTTAACTTCCAGGGCCATTTTGAGGGCCTAAATGAAGGTTTTTCAATATAGAGGCTCTCAATTATAGATAGAGGCATATTGAGCCCCCAAAATTAATCTCCTTAATGATACCTTTCCAACGAGCTATCATACGCCTAAAACAGAGATCGTATGCAAAAGTTATGACCTCGGGAAGTTGATGTACTAACTTACCCAAATGGGGCCCACATGACTTTTGGTGCTTCATCTCCTAGGGTTAGGTTTTTGGATGTCTAGGGTTTTTGGCATTCCTATTTATTGTAAAAATTCCTTCAGAGCCTCATTTTAATCATCTTCTTGTGAATGCGAGTAGCCGTCACATCTCTTCTCAGAGATAAGCTACCACCATTCTAGCGAGTCTTTCACTCTGTGTTTTACAGTCTCTGTACATTTATTTCATTAATAGAAATCATGTATTATTGTATATCTGTGTTTATGGTTGCGTCTCTGATATATTTATGTTATATTATTGAATATCTGCGATATCTCTGTGCATTTCTTTATTATATCTCCGATCTCATTTCGCACTGAAAATAATCTGAATCATCCTCTGACTTGGAATACACCAGAATGTCATCCAGGAAGACTATGACAAACTTGTCTAGATAGTCCCTGAATACATTATTCATCAAGCACATAAAAACAACATGTACGTTCGATAGTCCAAAAGGCACCACCGTGAAATTCGTAATGACCACACCTTGTTCTAAAGGCAGTCTTGCTAATGTATTCATCCTTTATTCTTACTTGGTGATATCCCGATCTGAGATCTATATTCGAAAATATCTTCGCATCCTTCAACTGATCGAAGAGGTCATCAATCCTCATCAGAGGGTTCTTGTTCTTAACATTTACTTTGTTTAACTGTCTGAAATCAATACACAACCTCAACGTCTCGTCCTTCTTCTTCACGAACAGGACCGGGGCACCCCAGGGTGACACGCTTGGGAGAATGTACCCCTTCCTCAAAATATCTTCAAGCTACAACTGAATTTATTTAAGCTCTGGTGTGCTCATTCTATAAGGAGATTTCGACACTGGAGCTGCTCCAGGCATCAAATTTATAGATAAATCGATATCTCTCTTCGGAGGTAGTCCGGGTACCTCCTGAAATACATATTCAAACTCTTTTAGTACCGCATGGTATCCAATGTTTGGGACCTCATCCTTAGATGCTTCCTCCATATGGGCTGCAAACAACTGATAGTCTTTCCTGTAGCATTTCTTCAGCTGTAATGATGAAATTTTTCTGACAACAACAACTTTGGGAATTTCTTGGACTATTTTATGATTCCCCTCCTCATCTAGGCAAGTAAATGCCTTGTTACAATAGTCCAGGAGGGATTGGTGTTGGTCCAACCAGTCCATCCCAATTAAATGGTCATAAGAGCCTAAAGGAAGAATATTCAATTCAACCTTCGTGCTCAATCCCTTCATGTCCACAGGACATGACTTAACCAACTCAGTGAATTTCCTCTTAGTTCCTGTATCCAACTTGTAACACCCTGTTTCCCCCAGTTTGTAAAAATACGTGGACTGGATAAGAACTATGGCAAACTCATAAATGCGAATATGTGATGTAAATGGACCTTGAGGAAAAGTTTAATGAATGTGAATAACATTATGAATTTTATCGCAGGACTACTGAGAGGGGATGTGCAGAAAAAGAGACCACGGTGGTGGTGGAAGGCACCTGGAAAGGTGGCATTAACTTCCACTGAGAATTAATACCGTATTTGGACTCCACTTGCCCGAAGAACCAAAAGAGGCTTGTTGGCCCTGAATTAAATGTCTTGTAGGCAAGCAGGTTGATGGCTCCTCAGGAATTAATGAGGGATGGGGAGGTGAACTGCCTATCCGTAGAGCCATCATGACTGACCGGCACAAGGGAAATTGCGCCACATGCAGCCTCGCAAGAGGATAAGGCGTGGGGTGGAAGCGATTGGGGGAAAACGCGAGGGGAGAACTCTGGCGATACGCAGAGTAAGTGATAGCAAAGAGGAAGGAGAGTAACCTTCGATCCTGGTCACTGGCAGATAGAGACGCAGTCTCACAACATTGTGGTCTCAGCTCGAGGATGGCTAGTGGTAAATCTGCTGGGAGTCGCTAATCCTACGGTTGGGTGAAAACGAGCACCCCTCTCAACGATTGCTCGACCCTTGGTGTTATTTCTGATAGGTGTTTTTCCCTTGGCATCTTGTAATATATATATATGTGTGTGTGTGTGTGTGTGTGTGTGTGTGTGTGTGTATTCTGATGATTATGCCCATAAGCTGTGAAACTGTGAATGATTTCATGATAAGAATGTCTGTAGGATGTTTTGATCAATATTAGTAGATGCATGTTTATAATGGAAAGACTACGTCTGGCTTATGTTTTCATAAATCACTATTTATATGCTTACCGACCTAATTCAAACCGCGTGTCTGATTCGTGGGAGAAAGGTACCCTTATATACTTCAGGTAGTAACCTGAGTAAATCTTCCTATAGAGATACCCTCCTTGAAAAACCCATCAAGAACCCGAAAATTGAATGTGAAGGCGTAAATCCTTGGTAACCCTGCATGAGGAGAAATGATCCTCTTGAAAACCCGAGATGGCAGCATAAGGATGGAATATTGAATCAACGGATGAGATTCTGTCGGGAGATCTGTGGTCACTCACGACCGTTAGATTGGTAGGAGAAAATAGGGTGTTAAACGCCTTACCACTTGGTTTCTCTGTGACTTCAGGGGTAGCGAAGAGATCGGGACCATGGATCCCCAGGGTCCATGAGAGTATCTGGATAGTGGATCTTTCCATGTTTAGGAAGTCGTGGGAGAGCCCACTAGTTAGGAATCTGTCTGAGTCCTCAGATCTTGGCTGAAAAACCCTACAGCCGTTGGATCCGTTAGGAGATACCCGAGGGTTAACACCCCAGTGGATCAGGACTTTCCATTGTGGAAATCTCAGGATGGATCTGGGTGCTCCGATTGATGGAGGCCACATGTCGTAAGATCTCCCATTTCGGGAAATTGGGAATCGCGAAATCGGGATTTCTGTTGACAAGAGTTCAGGATTTTCCATGGTGAAAACCCCAGGATAGACCTGAGCCGTCCGATTGACGGAGGCCACGTGTCGTAAGATATCCCATTTCGAGAAATCGGGAATCGCGGAATCGGGATTTCTATTGACAAGAGTTCGGGACTTTCCATGGTGAAAACCTCGGGATAGACCTAAGTCGTTCGATTGATGGAGGCCACGTGTCGTAAGATCTCCCATTTTGGGAAATCGGGAATCATAGAGTCGGGAGCCCTGGCGACAAGGGATCGGGACTTTCCTAGGTGGAAACCCTGGGGCAGTTGTGGACCATCCGATTTAAGGGGTGACGTGTCAAGGGATTACCCATTTTCGGGAAATCAGGGATTCGGGAGTCTCGATGACAAGAGGTCGGTCTCTCACCTTGATACATCCCGATGGAAGAGAGAGTGTGCTCATATGGGAAGAGGTCATATCGACCAATGCTTAACCCAAGGGGCTAATCTCCGATTGAGGTTCGTTCATCACTTTAGCATTTTGGCATTCGGGATATTGAAGGGACATGTTCCCCCGTGCTCTCAAACCCCGAAGTCCAGACTTATAAACCTCGAGATGTTAGCATGTGTTTAGGCTCTGATGAATGGTCAGGATCCTCTTGGAGGATCCTGGGTCTGGGATGACCGTCTGATGTGAGGTAGAGATGCCATCTTTACGCTGGGGCGCGAATGCGCATAAGGGTAAGTAGCGAGCACATATGGATGGCCAAACTCCACCTGCTCAGATCTACGGCTGAGGATTCATTCCA
>SNQJ01S0021843.1:0-18901 GCA_010110895.2 Picea sitchensis | reverse complement strand
CTTTGGGTGAGACTAGTTCCATGCATAAGCCATGGCTTTCAAGAGACATGGTCTCTTATGTAGAAAGTTGTTATTTTTTGGAAGTGTCAGTTGATTCAGTTTGTAAAATGAATATAAAAAATCATATTGATATGGATTCCACAGATCGGGAAAGAGATTTTTTCTTGAGCATGAAAGAGTTTGTCAACATCTACAATCATTTGATGAAGGGAAACTACCAATTTCACAAGAAGTATGAAATGAGCATGAACCCTTGGTATCAAAAACACTAAGATGATTTTTTATTTTACTAAAAGCCCAATGGTGGAGATGTCCCTTTCATAGATGGAATTCAAATGCCATGGATGTTGGAGACCATGGTTAAACTATCTCACAATATCTTAATATCCATGGATTCAACATTTAATACAAATAAATATGGGGTAATTATGTTTCTTATGATTGATTCAATATGATCATTTGATTTGTAGTGATTAAAGATTATTGATGTCTTAAACTTGACTACATATGTTCTTTTGACTATGACAGTATCAATTGTACACATTAGTAGCATTTGATGAACAACAAAACGGGGTGCCAGTTGCATGGGTGGTGGCATCTCGAAATACGTCACATGATATTTCACGATGGTGGGAGCACCTCATGCATAGGTGTTACCAATTTCACCCTGATTGGAAAGTTAATGCCTTCATGGTTGATGATGCCTTAGTTGAAATCGTTTCATTAAGGTAAATTCAATCTTCTTATTGTACATTTTAACTTGTATTTTTTCTATAAATGTGACACTAAAGATGAATTGAATTTGGCAGGAGAATCACAAGGTGTAAAGTGATCTTATGTATTTGGCATGTACGATGAGCATGGCTAAAAAATGTCAATCGGTTGGCTAGTAGTCCCGAAATAGCAAGAGAGATGTTCACTGAGTTAGGCACCATCATGAAAAATTGTTCCAATGACAAAGTGACAGATGCAATCGATGGATTTTTCATCAAATTCGCAAATGAGAAAAAGTTCTTGGACTATTTCTACAAGAATTGGGTTGTTGGTGATAAGATCCGTAAGTGCAAGAAATTTTATTTGTATTTTTATTTTTGTGTTTTGTAAAGATGATATATTCACTAAATCATATTTTATATGTAGGGATGTGGGTAAAAGGATGCAGAGATTTTCCTCATGCAAATCAGGAGACAAATAATGCTATTGGTCATATCATTGTTACCTGAAGACCAAATTTCTATCAGATCCAATAAAAAAGTGTGCCCATAGGATGGACTGGTTATTGTATATCCTCTTAATAAATGTTGAACCCTATTATCGATTCAAGGAAATTTTGAAAAAAGAGGCATATTTGAATAACTACAGGAAGGAGAAACAATATGAATCATCAATGGATAATGCAATAAGAATTCCATATAGTGATTGTTTTCTTCATGAGATCATATATCATGCCTATTGGGTGAGGAGTCAGACAAAGTGTGATAAGAAATATCTTGTCATATGGTATCATACAAATTTTATAGCTTGTGATTGTCCATGGTCTATTCGTGTAAACATTTGAAAGCATGCCACAAAGGTGAATTGGTTGTATTACCCCTTAGGTGATTCAAATTCATTACTGGATCATGATGCAATACCCAATTCATTCAATGACCCTCATGAGATAAACGTACATGAACCAAATCTTGATGTAGATGCCAACAAATCTATTATGGCTAGTGATATTGTTGATCTAGATGTTGAGGGACTTCAGTGGGATAAAGATGAGTTGTTTGGATACTTAAAGATGATTTTAAACAATCCTCCCTCTTCTTTGAAGAAGACCAAACAACTAATTGGTCGAGTTAAAAAAATGTTAGATGAAGCCAACGACCTTCATATTATGGATTATGACTTCACCCTTGGGTTGGGTGCTTTTGATTTATCTTTCAAGAGGATGAAGAGTTTTCTTATCCCTAAAAAGAAGAAAAAAATAAAAAAACAAAGTAATGACTTAGAAATTGATTTGAATGTCCCTGCATGTCAATATGAACCATTTCAGTTTCAATACCTCAACAAGCGAGGGTGTCCTCACTCCAACAATCAGTGTCTATGGTCCCAAGTGAGTTTAATAGAGAAATGATATGAATATGTTTAGATTAGTGTATATAGACATCGCATTTTTTTAATAGAGTAGTGTGTGAATTGTTTGTAGAGGTGAAACAATCCACTACTATGGATTCATTCCATGTACACAGACATATACTATGCCATTATAGTTTTCCTACCATTCTAGGTACTTTTGGTTGGACTCATAATTGATATAATCCATATTTTCATATGTTTATTAGTTTACATGCCAATGTGGGTTTTATTATAGATATAGGATCTTCTTTTGGAGATATTCCTCCCTTCGAACATGCTCGATTGGTTGACAACTCTCTAGTTGGTGATTTTATAGGTTTGTTGTGATATACTTTCTCTTAGTTTGTTTTAATTGGTGTATTGAGTGTTTTTTATGTATTAATGTGTTAATTATGATTATGAAAGGTAAATATAATATGAGGGGAGAAGAATCATTTACCAGAGGCGATGTGTACCTCAACAAGTGAGGGCGTCCTTGCTCCAACAATACAGTGTCTATGGTCCCAGGTGAGTTTAATAGAGAAATGATATGAATATGGTTAGATTAGTGTATATAGACATCACTATTTTTTAATAGAGTAGTGTGTGAATTGTTTGCGGAGGTACAACAATCCACTACTGTGGATTTATTCTAAGGACATACACAGATACTATGTCATTCTATTTTTCCTACCATTCCAGGTATGTTGGTTGGACTCACAATTAATATAATCCATATTTTTATATGTTTATTAATTTACATTCCAATGTGGTTTTTATTATAGATATAGGAGCTTCTTTTGGAGATATTCCTCCCTTCGAACATTCTCGGCTGGTTGACAACTCTCTAGTTGGTGATTTTACAGGTTTGTTGTGATATACTTTCTTTTAGTTTGTTTTAATTGGTGTATTAAGTGTTGTTGATGTATTGGTGTGTTAACTATGATTATGATAGGTAACTATAGTACGAGGGGAGAAGCATCCTCTTCTTCCATACAAATCCAACCATATGAGGGTTGCAACTCTAGTATTGCCTAATTTTCCAGAGACAAACCTCATCATATCGAGTAAAGATCAGACTCTACTAAGTAATGACATTGCAGGCACATTTGGATACATTCCTCCCAAATATGGGCAGATTTGTAGATCCACCACCAGAGGCGATGTGTAAAGTTTTTGAGTGATACTGCTTGAATTGCTTACTAGAAAGGAGCCAACACGACCAAAATTCAGAGATATAGATGGTGGAAATCAATTAAGCAAGTTATATTACAGACTGCACTGTCCAAAATGAAATTGTACTTGTTATTTCATATTTGAAGTAACATGGTAACATGGTAACAACTATATACTTTTCAGAAGTAGAAAACTCAGAATATTTAGGATTTGGACAAGAAAATAAATTTTCATGCTTCATGTGTCGAATCAGATTGATTTCTCGAAGTGTTCTCCTTGCATATATCAGATTTTCAAAGGCATTAGATATTTTTTTTAATGCAACTTTCTCATTGCTTTTTGAATTAAGTTCTGAGCCGAAACACCAACATGCAATAGAGAATATGTAATTGTAATATCATTCAAAGTTTTGAACATGCCAAATACACCCAATACAATGACAAACATAATTTGTGAATATAAAAGATATGTGCATACACTTGCAAATAGATTCAGTAAAATTACCTTAAAATTTTATAAGAAGTTAGAAGGCTAAGTTGTTTATGGAAATAGGAATTCACAAACAATTGGGATTTTGATGTTATTTTTGGAGCAGACAAAAAATTCAAGGAAATCGATATTTTCAACAGTGCATTTTAATCATCATGGAAAGGCTAAAAATTCATCACCCTTGCCAAAATGAAAGCCAAGAAACCATTCAAAAATGATTTTCCTGTTTGGGTTTCCAGGGTTAAATCTTTGTGTTATGGTGTGTTTGATTTTACTGTTGTGTAAATTTTGTGTTTGCAATATGCTACTCTCATTTAAGTTAATGTGTCGGTCTTAGTGTGTTAATGGTGGAAATGAAGATTTGAAAATTATATTACTATTAGTTTACTCAGAATTCTATTCTCCCTTATCAATTGAAGAATGCCAATAGCTCGAAATCACCCACCGTTAGATTGGCTCTGAAATTGGAGACCCATGGTTTCCATTAACTGACTTTTTCACTATATTAGATGATTTTGTAATTCTGTCTTGCAAATTCAGTGATTTTTAAAGCATACACAACAAGGCATTTTCTTGCCCATGGTTTTACACAACAAGGCGTTTTCTGCACATTGAGATTCCTGGAGGCTGTGCACAGTCTTTCCCAGTTCCCTGAGGCTGTATGTAGCCTGGGTATGTGTCCTTCATATCCCTAAGGATGCACGAAGAGATGGCGGGTCATACGAGTGTCTTATTGGGCATTGGTATGGGCATTGGACAGTGAAAGGAGTGGTAACCTGTTCCAAGGGAGCGTTCAAACCATAACCTTTTGTAATTGGTCTCCTTCCCTTTGTTTTTGGCATCTTACGCTTCAAATATGTGTGGGCATATCCTGGAGAAATTCATTTGGCATTGTATGGTTTTGTATTGTTCTCAACTTCTCATATTGCCCTCTAATTATTTGTTTAATTAGGTGTTATTTGATAATTTGTTATTTGAATGGCATTATGTTGAAGTGGAGATTGGTTATAAGAACAAGAAATTGGAAGGAAGACACCTCAATTATAAATCAATATTTTGAGACTTGAAAGCAATGAATATGAAAAAAATGTTTATGACATTCCAGTCATCTTATGAAGACATTTTATACATATAAATATGAGCATTGTTGTGTAATATCGTAAATACAAACAAAGATTCATTGAGTTGAGTTCTTTTGTCATCCCAAAATTGCTTAGTAAATCGATATCATTGTTCATGTTGAGTGGCAACATGTCCAAAGACAGTGCAATCGATAAACAAAAACCTCAAGGAGCCCAAGAAGGATGGATGGAAAAACCATCTCAAAGGATTAGCCTTGATCATATTCGACAATAGGTTTCCAATTATAATTTACATTGGAATTGGAATGTCATTGAGATGGTACCATTTATCATAGAGCTAAAAACCTTGTGCATACAAAGTTTTGGTGGTTGGTGTCTAACCCCAACAGGCTTCATCAATAGCTGACACCATTGGCTGGGTGATCTTGCCCAAAACATTRACATTTGGTAGAGGTATACAATTCTTCAATCAAGCCACTATAATCAGAACTAAATACACACACAGAACCATGATGGTGTCTCAACCTTGATCATCTTTATAGATATAGTTCAATGGGATATCAACGTGCAAAGGAGTTGCATTGAAGACAGACCTCTCAGTGATAGAGTAATTGCAGAGTCTTGGGTATTATTGGCATTGTCAACTGGTTGCTTGTGTATAGGTTACACCAGAGAACAGGTTGTCTCACCAATCTTGAATAGTGTTGCAGCATAGTTTGCACTCTAAACCAATTTTTTGTGTGTAGGTGAACCAAGAACAAAGGACTTGTAAACAATCCTCATGTATGTGGATTATGTTCTGCATGTATGTGCATATGGGAGTTTGATGTGTATGTCAATTCTCATCCTGAAAGATCTAGACAGAAACAGTATGGGGATAATGTCAATTCCACTGGGAGCTCTCATTTTAATCATAGAAATGAAAATCATTTGCCTATTGGTCTTCCAAGAGCAGGCGCTTCTCCACTAAATTCATATCAACGGTCCCCAAAGGCCAAGGTGAACTGATCAATAACATTGAAACAAATCTAATCATGTGTGAAGTGTCAATGATTTGCAGTTTTGATATTCACAACTGCCTTTGAAGGGTTGCAGAAAAAATGACCAGGGTGTCTTGCATGCGTGACAGGTTCACCATCTTTGTATATTTCCAAGATTATTTAATTTCAAATTTGTACAGTTATGATCTCAACCTATTAAAACCTTTTGTTTGAACTATGTTTCAGACAAAATCTAAGTGTATATGTTGATGTGAAAGCTATTTTTAGCCTCCAAGTACTAATTGTTGTTGTGATTAGTTAAAGTTTTATGGTCACAGTCCTAAGCTTTTTCTCAGAGAATATGTAAAACAATGAACATCATTCTGATGATTTATATTCTTAAAAAACAATATTTTCTATTATTTTTCTTCCTCTCCAATAATAATATTCTCTCCATGGAATCTAGTGGCATGGATAATATTGGATGGATTTTCACTTGGGGTATTACATTTTAACAAGTGGATGATATTGGATGTTACCATTATGATCATAGACTATTTGATTACTTTTGGCCCTTGGATCTTTTGTTGGAAAAATTAATGCTAGAGATGTCTCCATTTTTTTGTACCTTATATTGCAAGTTTAGAATTGTTTCCATTTTAACTGGTGGATCAAACTTAGAAATGCAAAAACATGTATGCATTGGCAAGTGTGGAATTATGTGACTTGTAAAATAACATTATGTAATTTGAATCTGCAGTTGGTGAATGTGTTTAAAGTATTCCTAGACATGAAATGTGAATTGAGTGTGAAAGTGATAAGAGTGTTCTTGGACATGAATTGTGAATTTAGCCTGAGCGTTGGTAGAATGAATGAGACTTTGTTTTATTATTATCATCTGTTGAAACTATAGATGCCCATTTTTCATAGAGAGGTTATTCCCATACTTTGTTTTGGAAGCCCTCCATGTCTCTGAAACTGAAATGTCCATTGATCACATAAAAGACTTTAAAGTGTTATCCACTGAAACTGAGCAAGTCATTTTTAGGTCTACAAATATAATAATTCTTTTCGTGCTAGAAGATATGAAAGACTTTAAAGTTTAAACAGTTATTCACCAAAGTTGTCTGTGCAAGTCCTTTGCTTCTAGTTGGCATTTTGTTATTGGAAAAGGATTTATATACTTAATCCGTGTATGTTCATAAATGTAGACTCATGAAATCTCTACGGTATACCAATATAATCGTCACACATGGAAGTTTGAAAACATGCAAAAATTATAATATGCTTGTATGTTTTGAAAATTTGAAGATATTTCGTAGAATGGAGGAGCAAAGGGAAATGTCTAGGAGCAAAGTGTTATCCATATGTGCATTGATAGTGAAAAGTAGGTTTCTAATATCTAGGGGAAAACCTCCTTAGTAGAGGGAGATTCAAGGTATCCCCAATTTTTATGCAAGGAATTTAGAACTATGTTACCTAAAACAGGTATTTCCCTTGGGCCCATGATCATGTCTCATATCATGCTTTGTGCAAATTATTTTGAGGGTGAGTGTCATGTTTGGTTCTATTGGCTACATTTGGGTTGTGAGAATGCAAAACTTTGGCCCAATGTGTTAGGAAAATACAAAAGCCACAACATTCTTTTATTGGAGATACATTTCCCTAAATCTTTCAAATTGTTTGAGAGTGGTGCTTGCTGGTCACTTGTAAATTCTGAATGAATTCAATATGAACTCTACATTATTCGCAGTACAAGATTATTCTCCATCGCTTCAGGGATATCAAATTGGTATTTCATTGAATTGATATGATTCCAGTAGGATATATTTTGCCAGTTCAATGTTTTTTAATGTGTGATTGTTGGATGAACTTGATGTTCGATGCATGTTTACATATGTTGTTGGATTTTACATTTTAAAGTTAAAACATAAGGCCAATTGTTGTAGTTCACCCATGCCTTCTCATGATAAGTATATTAACATTCTCATGATAAGTATTTTAACAAGCTATTGGAATGAAATTAATGATAGTGGGTACCTTGTCAAAGTATATTCACAAAAAGAGGTGGGTCATGGTATAAGGTCTCCTGACCATCTAAAAGCATCTCCATGAAGGGTGCATTAAAAGTAACTACATTTAAACCCATGTGACATGATTTTCTCTAGAAAACATGGTAAAATAACAAAGAAAAAATAGTTAGAACCTAAAAAAACATAATTTATTTAATCACTAACCATACACATAAGTTTGGATGTATAACAAGCCTTGTTCAATATTATCACCCTTACAAGAGACCCCATATATTACAATTTGAGACAACTGTAATATAGTAGTGAGTTCTTTAGTGAAACAACCATGCCACTAGAGACACAACAACATTCATCAGAAGAAAGCATCCACACATTGGGGATCTATATCAATGTCCATCAATGACTTTTGTTTGCATAGATGGTGCTACCAAGTTATCTTTAACACCTTCACCTACAATTGACACTTCTCTCGATACTAAATCACTTGACATCCTCTTAATCTCTGCATGGTAATTTATGGTAAAACATTGAAATTGAGATGCAAAAATTATTTCTTTTCTATGTAGAGGTTTTAGATTGTCCTCTCGAACTTGATAAATTCTTTTCATTTGATTACATATCAATTATGAGTTGGTGAATACTACAATATCATTTCAACCGTATTTTTTTGCTTCTTTTAGTCCTTCAACAAGGGCAATATAATATGTTTCATTATTTGTAGACTTTCCATGAACTTCTCTCTTAGTTTGGAGGATGTGATTTAGTGTCATGTTGTGAAGGACATATGCAATAATCGCTTGACCCGAGTTTGGGTAACAAGACACTAATGCATAAAGTCCACTTTTGCACCATTCTATATGCCTCCAAGTACCTTGAGAAAAAGAAAACAACAAATTTTGATTAGGCATTTAAAAGTAAAACTTTTAACATTGAAAAAGAGCTATGTGCTAAATTTGATTAGGCATTTAAAAATAAAATTTTAACATTGAAAAAGATATGTGCTAATTTTGATTAAGCATTTAAAAATAAAATTTTAACATTATGTCTCTCATTCATAAAATTTTAACTTTTAAAGTAAAATTTTGATTAGGAACTCTATTCAGTCACGATACAAATGGTGCAGAGTTCATTCATCAAAGCAGAAGATTTGTCATCTTTTCATATTCATCGAAGTTCCTCGTTCAAGAAAAAAAAATGTAAAAGAGTAATTGTCTTCACTCAAATTTATATTTCCAGCCACATATTAATTACAAATTAAAGTATTGACATTAGCAAAAAACCAGTTCCCAAATCACTTCTACCTTCTTGCCAAAGCCTTTAACTCAACTAATAGAAGACAGTATTGCCAAGGACTCTTAGTAACAGAAAAGAGTGCAAACATAAAATATTAGCATCCATCCACCTGAAATGCTTAGTCATCAATTCCACTCTCTCGAAGAAACTATAAATGTCTAGATATATCGGATAAGCTGAAAATCGATAGAGAAGAAGGGGCTCATGACTGTATTGTTAGTTCCTAAGAAATTTTTATTGGAACTGTCTTCATAGCCCGATTTGGAAAAGGAGGGTCTAGAATTTTAACCATTTCCTATGACCATTATGGCCATTTACCTTGGTGATTTATTCATGTTTCTGACAGTACTCTCCATTCAGAAATAATGCTAAAAATTTATAGGATCTTTGCAAACTCTTTAGCAATTTAATGAACTAGATTGAAACCTTTACTTTCATCTAGATCTCTGAAATCCTGAATCTTGTTGATTTTGAGTTGATAGACTTAGTCCGTTAAATGAACACCGACCTGCATTTCAAGTCAGTWCTCCTGGTCAAAATCGATCAGATTCACTGGAAGTTGGCTAGTTGAGTCAGTACTCCTGGTCAAAATCGATCAGATTCACTTTTGGTCAATAAGTTTGTTGAGTTTKATTGAGTTTATGTTCCCTGTTTTTTTACTAAGCTGAGATATTGYGGAGTTTTKYTGAGTCTCTRAGTTGACTCTCCACTTTGGGTTTRYAAGTCATTRTCGAGTCCAGGTCATGTGATTTTKCCTTAGGCACACAAAATTCGAAGAAAAAAAWCAGACAAATGCCAATAAAAAAAYTATGATATTTGCCAAYGAAKTTGTGGTCCAATGCCGAGGGCARTGGCATTTCAGTCTGYCCACTAGGGTTTCAAATTTMAATYCCCTYGAGGCATGTGCATAGMATYRCCCTTTGTGGGCCAGTTAGCCTGTCAAGKCAAGACCATCTRTGATTTATTTCATAATGTGAAATTGTGAATGCGCATTAGATTTAGACACTACAATAAAGATTCAAAACTCWGRGCCTGAACTCCAAAAAGATATACTATATTACATATGATGTCAACTCTCAAATGACAAAATTGACTAATCCATGTTGATTGTAAATATATAAAATCCAAATGGGCTAGAGTTCTCTGCCTAGTAGGCAATAACTTAACAATCAGAATCAGCATCGAAGTCCATGTATTCTACCCAATCCATGTATTCTACCTAATTTGATGCACTGGGCAAGTATTCACTGAGCCAGAGACACTAGTCTACGTTCGTCCACGGGGCAATGGGCAGGGACTGAGTCATATGGCATGCTCTCTACATTCTCCTAGCCATACAAAAAGGAATATTGTCTGGTTTGGATACCATTTTTGGCCCGAAACCATTTCATGGTTGTTTCTTTCAGAAATGTTACCCTCTTGTATCATCTTGTATCATGCTTGGTGATATTCCCATTCACATGAGCAAGGGAATTCGTCCTTGGCAGTCCTCTGGATCAGACCCCATTGACTCAATGGATGGAATTAGGTT
Source organism: Picea sitchensis (assembly GCA_010110895.2). Classification (NCBI taxonomy): domain Eukaryota; kingdom Viridiplantae; phylum Streptophyta; class Pinopsida; order Pinales; family Pinaceae; genus Picea; species Picea sitchensis. The sequence continues at coordinate 8,217 of SNQJ01S0021843.1, read as the reverse complement.
CCTATACAAAGGAAAAAACATCTCTCTTGGGAATGTGCATTTGTATAAAATTTGCCAAGGGGATTTACATAAATTAATTGTAACAGCATTAGCATGTCAATGGGAAAACCTGGAATTCTTGTTATGCAATTTTTGAAATTACTTTTATGATTGGGATTGAAATCTGAACGTATACTACTATTTTTTAACTTGAAGAGCTATCATGGTCTGCTGAAGAGAGAAAACAGACTGGGATCAAATCATTAGATCTGCATTCAGAACCGGGTTCTTCACCTCCATGGATTAGCTTGTCTAGGGTTCAAGTTAGTGGTGTACTCGAAGTTCAGAATAAAATTGACGAAAACTGTGAAATTGATGAAAGCTACCAGAAAACCTCAAAGCCATCTTGTTTATGCCCGTCAGTGGACAAGTCAATAAAGTGCAAGTTACGGGAAAATTGGAAGTTCAAAGTGAAATTGTCATTGACGAAAGCTGCCCAGAAACTGCAAAACTCCTCATGAGCATGCCAGCTAGAGGAACCTCAATTAATCAATTAATTGTATCAATTAAAGGAACTCCTGAGAATGCTTCTCTTAATATATCCGTTACAAATCAATTAATTGTATCATTTAAATATATATATAATTTTGGATAACAAAAAGATTTAAAAATCCAAGAGAAATTAATATAAAGTTAATGATGAACCTATAAATGGACAGTAGATCAAGAGAAATAATTGTTTAAGGACAGTGTTAACAAGGTTGATCGGTTAATTCAGGTATTAACAGTTATGTCAGTGTTAAAAACTACTAAACATTAAGTTGACAAGAGGCTTGAGATTCTGAAGAATCCAGAAAGAAACCCAAAAACTTTTGAGGTTCTTCCAAACCCGGCTGAGAAAAGAGAAAAAGAAGTCCAGGCATGAAACTCTGGACACCATAAGAGGTATAGCTTTGGGCTAGTAGACGCAGATCCCAGGACGGAATGAGATTTTGGAGAAAGCGAAAGACAAATAGAAAGAGATCCAAAAATTTATAAAGAAGGAACAAAATGTAAAGCCTGCTTTGGTTGAAACACTAAAGAGAAAGTGCTTTGGTTAAAACACTAAAGAGAAAGTGTTTCCATGTTATGACCATAAAAAATGAACTTTATTAAGTTTTGTTTAGCCATTTCCAGTTGTTAAGATGGAATGTTCTGTTTCTAATGAAACAACGCGAAGGATTTCATTACTAAATTTGTCTTCCAGTTGTAAAGATGTCTTGTCATGTAATTGCTAGTAGTGCACAGCAGTGCATTTCTCATTTCATAGAAGAATATTTTTAGATTTTGTTTCTATGATTGAACTTATAGCATGTTAGCATTCTTCATTGATGATTTGTATTGTGGCTTATCTGAAACCTGTGAGAAGCAGGAGCAGGAACAGGGTGGTGACCACAAAATGGGAGCAGGCCCAGGCCAGATCAATGCACGAAAATGGGAGCAAGAGAACGCAGGCAATGGTGAGCACAAAATTTCAAGCTGAGAGAAGGAGGAATGGTTGCGGGAGGAGAAGGTGGATGGCTTGTAGGGGATGCCACCCTGCATTGAATGCCCGAGGGGATGTCCACCTACAACTCACTGGTAAGAACGGGAATGGGGAGGGCCCAAGGAGAACGAGAATGGAGGGCTCGAGGAGGACAAAAAGGCGTTGAACGTGCATCGAAAAGAGTCCACTGACGTTCTACAAAATGGGGTCCCATCAAGCTCCATTTCGTAGAAGAGTTAGCTTACTCCATAAGATAATAGAGTTGTACTGGTTGAAAATCTGAGTTGTGATCGAGAGGATGGAAAGAAACTAACCCGCTCTACCACGTGTTCTAACGAACTCAAAACTCATAGCATTAATGTACATAAGCTGACCGGCTACAAAGCATTAATGCTAAACTCGAACACATCGCACTTACACCCAGGTCAACTCTGCATAACATTAATGAGGGTGACGACATCTGGTTGCCACCCCTAGCTCCCGTACCCAGTACAAATGTCAAGCTAAGAAACCTTAGCTTAAACCAAGTTTTAACGCCTCGTAAACCAAGTTTTAACGCGTCAAAAACAATACATCCAAAAAAAAATCGCCCAAAACATAATGTCAAACCATATTTTAACGCCTTATAAACCATGTTTTAACGCTTCGAAAACAATACACCCAAATAATAAAAATCGCCAAATGTGCTTACTATAACAGGAACATAACAAATATCAAACGTCCAAACTATCATTATAAATTTAATAGATGGATACCAAAACAAATTCAACCCACCGAAGATTCTTCAGAACGACAAGGATGTGGATTAAAAACTAGGTTTGTCTAAATTTGACTATTTAATAAAGTAGACTGATCCCTTTTAGCTTCTAATGAAAATTCAATTCTGTAATTCTGTCCAACTAAGTGTCGAAATTCAATTCCCTCTGTAGCAGTGACATTTTAATGAACTTCAAATCCGACCGATATGTTCGTATTTTTGTCGAAGGAAAATAAATTTTACTGAATTTTTTTCTTCTCGTCTTGCTTTTGTCTGAACCGAATTAGTCCCTACGACACCTAAAAAAAAAAAAACTCGGCCACGTCAATATCGTGGAATTTCCAGTTGGATGATGTTGATTAAATGACACGAACAGGAACTGAAAACAAATTGTTTGAAAATTTTAAATATATATTGACGGCCTGTCAATCATATCCGGATAGAGTGTTTTATTGGCTTCCAGGACAGTTGGGTACTTCTTGGAATTTTGTGCATGTTCGCAAAAGTTTCTTAGAAAGTTTCGTCATGAAATATACAGGTTTGTTAAGTAATATTGAATTCCGCTAAAAAAAAAAAATGGACTATATACATAGTCCAATTTATCTCAACGTATATAATAAAGTGATCCAACAGTATATATACCATCTACCACAATATTAAGTGATCCAACTATATATATATACCACCTGCCACCATATTCAATGCAGCGTATTGGTTGCCGAACGTTTTACCACCTGTACTGTATAATGGTTGTACAGCATGTTTCTTTATGATAATTGTCGCGCGGTTCTCACGATTGCCATAATCTAGGGAAAACATTTGTTGTAACTGGTATTGAATATTTATCTCAGTCATAAGGTTGATATTCCGCTCTATATTATCCCACTCTGTAAATGAAATGTGTAAGTAATAAAAATACGTTTAAATAAAAAAAATTGAAATAAATAATATTAAAAAATCAAAGTATCAAGATAAATTTGTAACCTTTTGATGTTCCATGCTAATCCTTATCACTAGTACATCGATTAACATATGGGTTCAAATGCAGATAAACAAACAACAAAACATATAAGCTCATKSMATTGTMAATAATATTTAAACTCRTTAAACATATACTACCACRTTCATACATACAAAATACAGAGTAAATACATTCAATCATAGCATTAAAATTGTAAATGACACAGTGATCAAAGCATATCTTTTAAAAACGTTTTACATATGTGGCTCTAGAAGACGGACGTTCCACCTAACCATAGGTTCTGTGCACCAATTTTGTTTTGCACCAAGCCACCCTCGAGYTAGAGCTATGAATCCACAAGGACGGAGAGGCTCCTATGGATGTCYAGAGTCCACTATAATAGCTCAAAACCCACTAAAAATAGTAATGGGTTTCTATAGTTTGTTCTAATAGCTCAAAACCCACTAAAAATAGTGGCACGACTCCTGCAGCAATTCCAACTGCTCAACTATCTTCCACATTAGTGTGCACAACCCAAGGAATGAGATCCACTTCTCGAAACCACTTTTTTTAAGAGAATGTCCATCCCCTCCAGAGCTCCAACACAGACCATCGAAGAATCTCTCTATTGAGGGATCCAGGAAATCAATCTAGGTGCAACATGAGTGCTCACAATAGCAAACTCACTTGCTCTTGGGTAACTTCCTTCATAGGATTTTTCTCACAGGAATAAGACCCTAAACCTTCATGCAATTCTCAGCTCCAACAAACTGTCTTTACACACAAAAAGGTTAGCTGCTCTTTCTCAACACTAAATTTTGGTTTTTCCTCACTTCATGCTCAACTGTAAAAATTGTCATCCTTTCTACTCAAATTTCCTTCTTCTCCCATGCTTGCTTGGCTCTTACTCTTCCCACAAGGATGAATACAATCAATCCATGCTCTGTAAGTGGAATGACTTTCTCACACCCAACCTCTTATATGAAATCAATGATTGAGTGATTAAAAAGTCAAAGGAATAAATTGTTAAACGGGTAAATTGTTAAATGATAAACTCATTAATGAAGATGGATTAAGACTCAAGGTAAGGGATATAGATTTATTTATTTTGATAAGAATAAATCATTTTTATTAGATTTTTAGTGAAAATGAATATATTTTAAGTAATTTTGTTAAGTAAATCCCCACCACTCCACTTGCAACATAAGTTTTGGGATTATAGGCTAATGCAGTTTGGTATTGATTTAAGCAACTTTAAGATTGTGGTATAAGCATCTTAAAAAAGTTGACGTACGATGTAAACTGGGCTCAATGGAAACACATTTTATCCAAATTATGCAATAAATAGTTATCTGACATCATCAAATAGCTTGCAGTTTGACACTCTGAATTTCACTCAACATCATAGGGTTTATATTTCCCATCATAGGTAATGCCTACTTATCATATCATATGGGGCCTTTGTGTCCCTCAAGTCATGGCCTCTAGTCGTCTTGGTCTTCTTAGTGAATTGTGGTTAATGACCAATAAATACTTTTCCATTGTTCATACTTTTCTTTTCAAACAATTATCATCCTTAACTCTATTGTAATTTAGAGTTATCTAATGACCAACAACATAGTGAAAGATTGAATTTTTTACTAGGATTCCAATGACCCAAATCTAAAATTGACGTTATGTTTAGGAGAAAAGAAAGTGATATTAAAAAACATGATATTATGATTCTGATGAATATTGTGGGCTCTTACACTCCTATTTCTATGTCAATAGGGAGACATATGGGTGCTTGGAGCAATGTGGATATGATTTCATACATGGAATAAAATGAGAGTGTGACATTTAAGCTTCACATATGGGAATTTCTTAGTAAATTACACAAAACATACAACTTTAGACATGTTAGGGAAATTTATTGTGGATGTTGGTGTCGCTAATGGCGGTGATCATCGACTTAATATCAAAGGATATAACACAATAAAGAGAACATTACAATGATTCTCACTTTTTTTTCCTAAGACACCCTGTTTCTATTGCTCGAATGCTAGATTCCACACTTTTCGAAGTTTTGGAGATTACCACAAATTTTCATTTCCTCTCAATGGTGCAACCATGCATCCTTGGGCCATAAAAGAGTAGGTAAATTATTTATTACCTTCGTATTTTAATTTTTGTCCAATCAAAATTACAATTTAGCTTGAAATTTGGCATTTTTTTCAATTTTTCATGGTGCACCTAAACATTCTGGCTCTCCCCCAAGTGGTGTGTATTGTTTTAAGTACATAGTGATCATTGTCAATGGTTCATCTATATATTTCCTCTCGGATTTCATTCAATCTAGCACACTATGATAAATTATCAAAAAACAAAGTGGTGTGTCCTTAGGAACACCCCAACATTGGCACAAAATGGGATTATACTCATGTTGGTGCATTACACTTCATTAACTATACTGCTAGCTCAATGATATATAAAATTTAGCATACCAGTAAACCAAGTTTAATCAATCACATCGGGGCATACCGAAAACATAATTCCCTAGAGAGTCAATGTTTCAACATACCACCATACTATATAAAAAAACTATATGCACCAAATAAATTGCATTGGTATCACTGAATATTATGCCCTGGTGCGCCTAAATGTCCCAAAGCACACCAAAGTAGGGTAAATTAAAAAAATTACCAAATAAATTATCATTGTTACAATGCATCCCATGTTTCCAAACTCTCAAACGAGCATGATTTCACACCTTTCTTCCTAATATTCCCTATTTAGAGTGCTCTACACAGACTTTAATAACTCCATTGGTGGATTCCACACACTTCCGAATTTGAGAAATTACCACAAATTTTGTTTTCATATGAATAGTGCAACTATGCCTCCTCGGGACAGAAGAGACCAAGAAAGTTGTTTATTACCTTCCTATTTTCATTTTCATCCATTCAAAATTACAATTTAGTTTGATTTTCTTGATTTCTTTCAATTTTTTTTCAATTTCTCATGGTGTGGCTGAACGGTTCGGCTCACATTGAAGAGGTGTGTACCGTGTTAAATAAATAGTGAACACTGCCTCTGGTGCATCGCATAAATGTATGTACCACTGCCATTCACTCAAGCATACCAAAATGAATTATTAGAAACACAATGGCGCGTCCTTCAGAATGCCCCAAAACTAAGGCATAATGGGCTTTTACCCACACCGACACATTTCAATTCATTAACCGCACCACTAGCTTAATGATATATAAAATTTAACCTAGCAGTGCACCAATTCTAACGAACAACATTTGGGCGTACTTGAAAATAATATTCCCTACTTATAGTGCTCTACACAGACTTTAATAACTCCATTGGTGGATTCCACACACTTCCAAATTTGAGAAATTACCACAAATTTTGTTTTCATATGAATAGTGCAACTATGCCTCCTCATGAAAGCAGAGACCAAGAAATTTATTTATTACCTGAACCTATTTTCATTTTCATGCATTCAAAATTACAATTTAGTTCGAATTTCTTGATTTCTTTTTATTTTTTTTCAATTTCTAGTGGTGTGGTTGAACGGTTCGGCTCACGTTGAAGAGGTGTGTATTGTGTTAAATAAATAGTGAACAATGTCTCTGGTGTGTCGCATAAATGTATGTACCACTACCATTCACTCAAGACTACCAAAATGAATTATTAGAATCACAATGGTTCACCCTTCAGAATGCCCCAAAACTAAGGCATAATGGGCTTCTACCCACACTGACACATTTCAATTCATTAACCACACTCCTAGCTCAGTGATATATAAAATTTAACCTAACAGTGCACCAATTCTAACAAACAACATTTGGGCATACTTGAAAATAATTCCCTGATGTGTCAATGTTCAAACACACTGTGGTCCGCCATACTTTATAAAAAGCATACATGCACCAAATAAATCGCTCTAGTGTCATTTAACATTATGCACCGTTATATTTCACTCAACTAACATATCGATTTATAGAAATTAATGTAGTGGTGCAACCATTGTAATCTAATTTACTGGTACTATATATAAAAATGAACTGGGACATATATTGCCCAATTTTTCATAGGGAGGCATCTTATTAGATGCCACATTCCTAGTGGTCTATCTTTTACAACATGGTCCATCCTTTAGAACTCCCTAAAACTGGTGTACAATGAGATTATACTAGCACCGACACATTTCACTTCATTAACCACACCACTGACTCAATGTTATATAAAAATTTAACCTAGCGGTGTAACACTTTTAACCATCCTCACTGGTGCGTACCTAAAACATAACACCCCGACATGTCAATGTTCAAACGCACTACCATACTTAATAAAATAAAATACATGTAATGATTAAATCACATCGTTGTCATTTAACATTACCCACTAGTACACTTCACTTAACTAACGACACCGCTAACATAACGATTTATAAAATTAAATGTAGCGGTGAAACCATTGTAACACAATGTAATGGTACTGTATAAAGAAACACACCTGGACATATATTGCCTGAATTTTCATAGCGAGGCATCTCATTGGATGCCTCGTTCTCAGTTATTTATCCTTTACAACAAACCGAGCTACAAAACGTCTGTGCTCCACTGTCACGATGGTGTTGATGTGTTAATAGTAACCTATCACACAAGTTCAACTACGATAATGAATTTTATCTTAAAAATTCCCATTACTCCACCAAAAGAATCGGTGTCGTAAAGACAATTGCACCGATAGACATCATTTTGGTGCTTTGGTACACATGGTGCACTGATGCATTCAATTTAATAAAGGGCACCATTGAATTGTGTGCTATAAATTTTAGTGTCGCAGTGCATATTTGTTAACAAGATGAACGAGTGTTGTTAAAAGAATTGCATCGTTGAAGATCATCCTATGGGATGCATCGCTTAGAAACGCATCTGTTGATTTAAAAAAATTGCAAAAAAATAATAATTTTGGATTTGTTTAAATACAAGTCATTTGTAT
>SNQJ01S0021842.1:44379-59296 GCA_010110895.2 Picea sitchensis | reverse complement strand
TTTTTTTTTTTCATTTCTAGCTTGTTCCGTGATATACATTTTGCACCCAACACTTCTGCCATATACATTTTGCACCCAACAATTACGGAGTCGTTGGTTCACATTTTTCATTTTTCATGTCCAACTTATTCCGTGATATACATTTTTCACCCAACACTTCCTTCATATACATTTTGCACCCAACAATTCCTTCATATACATGAGACTGAGTAATTTATAAAATATTATAACATTGTAATTTATAGAATATTATAACAATGTATCAAGATTTATAGTAATTTATATAATGCTATAACATTTTTTACTTAATGAATAGTATAAACAAATATTTAAATTTTATTCAATATTATTTTTAATGTTTTTAAATGTAAATTTGGAATTTGCACCCAACAATTATGGAGTGGCGGGTTCACATTTTTCATTTTTCATGTCCAACGTGTTCTGTGATACACATTTTGCATCCAACACTTCCGTCATATACATTTTGCACCCAACCATTTAGTCATATACATGAGACTGAGTAATTTATAGAATATTATAACATTGTATCAAGATTTATAGTAATTTATATAATGTTATAACATTTTTTACTTAATGAATAGTATAAACAAATATTTAAATTTTATTCAATATTATTTTTAACGTTTTTAAATGTAAATTTTGAATTTTGAATGCTATAACACTTTTTACTTCATGAATAGTATAAACAATTATTTAAATTTTATTCAATATTATTTTTAACATTTTTAAATGTAAATTTGAAATTTTGGATTTTGATTTTGTTTATGATAATAAAGGTGAAATTTATTTTTATTTTTCATTTTTCATGTTTGTTCCGTGATATACTTTGTGCACCCAACACTTCCGCCATATACATTTGCACCCAACAATTACGGAGTAGAGGGTTCACATGTTTCATTTTTCATGTCTAGCGTGTTCAGTGATATATATTTTGCACCCAACACTTCCATCATATACATTTTGCACCCAACACTTCTGTCATATACACAAGACTGAGTAATTTATAAAATATTATAACATTGTAATTTATAGAATATTATAACATTGTACCAAGATTTATAGTAATTTATATAATGTTATAACACTTTTTACTTAATGAATAATATAAACAAATATTTAAATTTTATTCAATATTATTTTAAATGTTTTTAAATGTAAATTTGGAATTTTTGAATTTTGATTTTGTTTATGATTATAAAGTTAAAATTTATTTTTAATTTTAATTTTTCATGTCCAGCTTGTTCCGTGATATACATTTTGCACCCAACAATTACAGAGTCGTGGGTTCACATTTTTCATTTTTCATGTCCAGCTTGTTCTGTGATATACATTTTGCACCCAACACTTCCGCCATATACATTTTGCACCTAACAATTCCGTCATATACATGAGACTGAGAATTTATAGAATATTATAACATTGTATCAAGATTTATAGTAATTTATATAATGCTATACAATGTTATAATAGTCTATAAATTACTCAGTCTCATGTATATGATGGAATTGTTGAGTGCAAAATGTATATGGCGGAAGTCTTGGGTGAAAAATGTATATCACGGAACAAGTTGTACATGAAAAATGAAAAATGTGAACCCGAGACTCCACCAACCCGCGACTCTGTAATTGTTGGGTTACATGGGTTATGTATTAAATATTTCATGTACTATCAAACTTAGATACTATGAACCTTCGTTGATGTACCAGACGTTAATAATTTTTGATAAATTTCAAATAAAACTAATTCAAGAATATTAAATTCTGCATGGATACCACATGTACTGCAACTTGCAATCCACGCATTTACTCCCATTCCAACCTGACAGGGACTACGTTGTCATGCAACACTTGTTTCGTGACCGGTTGGTTTTGAGGACAATCCATACCCTATATGATGTTTTATTACCATAGTTTTTCTAATCATGAAGTAAAAGTCAAATAGTGTGAATAGAATGTTTTCAATATTGGCATAGTTTTTCTAATTAGTGAAACCCATCATGAAGTAAAAGTCAAATAGTTTGAATAAAATGTATATGATATAGATAAAGTGAAAACTTTATATTGAAATAAGTCAAATCCCGTGAATAAAATGTTTATAATATATATAGTGAAATTTTGTATTTGTTCCTTGGATCGGGTGATAGAGTGTGGTATGAATGCCTATGCCATGTGGAGGGAGGAAGTTTGATATACATCCCCCAGATCACATTTCTTCTTCTGTTTGGGTGGTATATATGAGTTATGGTTTTATGTGAGAATTTCAGCGGATGCTCTACGATTATGTGGTTGAGAAGAACTACATTTGTTCTCATTATGGCTAAGGACAACGTTGAATTTGTTTTAAGGAGATCTGGACTGTAGAGGAAACTGAATCTAGATGCAATCTTGGTATTGCTAGGCTTCAACTCCCTCAAGCACGATATTGACCTTGGTAAGTTTACTATGTTCTGCAACCACCTGGTTATTTTCCTGTCTGGATTGAATTTTCTCCAACCTCAGGTGTTTTGGTCTATTTATTCTCTTTGTAAGTCCCCCATGGTTGGTTTAAATAATTCTAATCTATTCCACCTCGCACCCCTCGATGTTTAGAGGTATTCTTTGTTGTTTTCATGTCTCGTAAAGGATCTTTGTCGTTGACCTGATCTTCTCTGATTTTTATCTTGTAGTTGTTGGTTGCAACCCCTCCCTGATCTCCATTGATTGGCCTGTTGGTTTTTTGGAATTTATCCTCTACTTGTCATTTTCATTTTTATTCTAGACTCCTACCTCTCAAATTGTCCATCCCTTGGCACTGCTCACTTTCGTTGTTGTGGTCAGATTCTATGTGGCCTCAACGCTTGCTCTAGTGTTTTCTGGTGGGGATTTGCTCTGTGGCTCTCCTTGGCCTCCCTTGTCTTTCCACCATGAATCCTGGCTCCTCCCTCTCTGGTGCTTCCCATAACCGCAGAGGTCCACAGAAATGTTCTTCCTAGGTCCCTAATCTTTCTCCTTTGAGCAAGTCACCTCCCTAAGCTACTATGGCTTGTTAAAGATGTTATTCGTGTTGCTGCTGCTTACCATCTCTGGTTTTCCGAGGAGACAAAATGGAAAATTGACGACATTGAGAAAAAGGTCAAATGGAAATGACAACAACTCCCCAAGGAGAAGGAGAAGTTTGAATATAAAAATTGGATTTATGACTCTAGCTCCTCTCAAACCAGGGACACCAAAATTGATAAACTCATTAAGCTCTACTGGCACAATAAGTTATTCATCGCTCAAATATTTGAGGAGAATGGTGACCCTCACTCGACCATCTGGGACAATCTTAATTGCATTGAGTAGAAAATTGATCTAATTTGCAAGTAATTCTTCCACATGGAATTCTCCAAATTTTCTCCAACCAATCATCCAGGATCTTCTACGCAACATTTTGATTTAGACTTTATATTTGAATCTTCCCCATCCAATTTCATTCTAGTGGATGATGAACCCAAGCAACAAGAAAACATGAAGAATGAGCCGAAGCAAGATGACAATCCCCAGGCTTAGTTTCTTCAAAATCTGCACTACCATGGTTGAGAAAGAGCTTATGTTCCCTTCTCAAACTTTGTTTTTGTTGTTGTTTTCTCACAACATATGATAGGATAAACATACTTCATGGTTGAGAAAGAGCTTATGTTCCCTTCTCAAACTTTGTTTTTGTTGTTGTTTTCTCACAACATATGATAGGATAGACATACTTATTTCAGTTATATGTCCTTACAAACTGTGCTAATATATAAATGACATAACTTATGCTTTTATTTGCTAGTATCCATGTGGTCTTGGTTTTCCTAGAAGCGGGAAACATAGGATGCTATATGTACACTTTTTTACCATATTAATAATAAAGTTCCTAGCTTAAAAAAAAAACCTTAAATTTGTTTTTAATAAGATCCATAATTTATGAATGATATTATGGATAATAACCATATTACATATACTGTACATACACTTTTGATCCATTCTTGGAATTTATATATGATAATAATCGTGAGCATTTGAAATTTAGATTTGCAAGCATTGCTTGACATCAAATTCCTTTAGTTGTACATATAAAAGGAAATTCAAATCATCGAGATTAATGAATAAAGCTTAATGTTGGAAACGAAAAGCAATGGCGATCAATATCCACCTTGTTGCAGAGTCATTAAGACTCTGCCAATGGATGGATATACCCATATGCCATGGAATGATAGTTATGGAAGACATCAACAACAGGTATATGGAGCATCCATGGATTAAATAACATCATGGCATGGAAAACTCCCGGGATGATGGATTCCATGGTTGCATGGATGACTCCCATGGAGGATGGGTGACTCCCAAGATGACCCTGAGGCTGAGGTTGTGTGGATCATGCGTCGTCAGATTAGGAACCATATCTCAGACCATATCTGAGCCATTATTCACCCACCAATTTTTTTTTGAATTCAACATATGGGTATATCGTCTTCCAAATCTATTGCAAACAACTTTTTCTATGCTACTCTATAACCCTACTTTGTTCGCTGCTTCTCTGCTCTATTCGATGCTTCTCTACTCTATTTGTGATTCATTTTGTGCTTCTCTGCTCTATTCGTGAGACTCAACACTATTATGTATGTGATATTTTTTGTGCTTCTCTACTCTATTCGTGAGACTCAAGGTTGTTTCGTTCGATCCTGAGGCACGACAGTTCACTGTTCTCCATCGTGAGATGTGGCGCGACATTATTAAGGTAAGGGCAAGTCCACCATATTTTTGTCCATGCGAGATTTAAATTCTATCAAGAAAATTCCTAGGACCCTTTCTTCCTTGCTTATTGTAATTCTATTATTAAACATGAGTACATGCCAAAAGATCATATATTACATACCACAACCTGAATCCATCCATTCTTGCAATATGAAAACCTCACCAGGGCCTCTGATGCACCAATCTTATTCACAATGCATTATCTTCTAGTAGAGAGATTGGAATATATAATCTTGAACATGTCAAGCCCTCTTTTGGAATAACGATTTGACCTCTTCACATGTCTCAATTGACATCTTAGCCTTGGGGAAACAACAATTTCCTTTGCTTCACCGCCCACAATGCATTGGTCTCTTCTGTGTGATATCAAAGTCAATATACACTCAGATATTGATTGATTTTGTAAAAAAATGGAATTTTTATAAACTATGATTCTGTAATTAAATTAATCCCTTCATCGTCCATGATGCATTGATCTCTTCCATGTGATATCACACTCAATATACACTCAAATATTGATTGATTTTGTAACAAAAAATGAAATTTTTATAAAATATGAATCCATAATTAAATTAATTCCTTCATTGTTCACAACGGGTTGGTCTCTTCCATGTAATATCACACTCAATATACACACACTCATATATTGATTAATTTTGTAACAAAAAATGGAATTTTTATAAACTACGAATCCAGAATTAAATTAATTCCTTCACTATTCACAATGCATTGGTCTCTTCCATGTAATATGACACTCAATATACAATATACACTCATATATTGATTGATTTTGTAACAAAAATTGGTATTTTTATAAACTATGAAGCCATAATTAAATTAATTCGTTCACCATCCACAATGCATTGGTCTCTTTTGTGTGATATTACATTCAATATACACACACTCAAATATTGATTGATTTTGTAACAAAAAATGGAATTTTTATAAACTATGAATCCATAATTAAATTAATTTTTTGATCGTCCACAATGCATTGGTCTCTTCTGTGTGATATCACACTCAATATACAATATACACTCATATATTGATTGATTTTGTAACAAAAATTGGAATTTTTATAAACTACGAATTCATAATTAAATAAATTCCTTCACTATCCACAATGCATTGGTCTTGTCCGTGTGATATCACGCTCAGAAGACACTCAGATATTCATTGATTTTGTAACAAAAAATGGAATTTTTGTTACTACTAAACCAATAAGTATTTAAAATTTACGATACCGTTAAGCTAAATGCATCTAACAACATTTCCAAAACATGAATGCATCAAAATATACTCATACACAACAACATATAATTCGTTCAAAGCACAAAGTTACTACACAACAAAATAAACCATAAATAAAAATAAGACACAAAAATAAAATACTTATCCTTTAATAACAATTGTTCAACCCTTATCAATGTGCTTAACCTACTTGAGTTGATCCCGCCACATGGTTTTTTTTCCTTGAAGGTGGTAGGCTGCAATTTTCGCTTCTACATTTGATAAGTAATCATGCAACTGGAAATATTTCCTCATTCCCAACAACCAGACTTCGACCTCTTCTCCCTTTCTATGTTCTCCATAAAACTTTGGTGGCTTGAGATGACGTGTATGATCCTAGATGGCATCAAGATCTGGATTTTCGTTAAAAAATGACTTAAGATTTTCTTTCAGATTTATAGATTCTCGGATATTCAAAGTTCCACTGTGTCAGGGTTCCACATCCGACATCTATATTTTTAATAAAATCTCACTTAAAATAAATATTGGATACCACTACTCGAACCAACCAACCACCTTCCACGGTGTCCTCCATCATGGCATATCATCTTGGTAGTCCACATCACCATACACGTGGCTCCATGTCACCGTTGATGTCATTGTATGAAAATATTCAGATTTCTCCAAAAAAAATCTCTGACTGCCATGGAAGCTCTGTAATTAAGTTTCTTGTGACCAATTTGACCCTGTGCAAAAAACGACCAAGTATGGGAAGTAAAAAATAACACTAAGGAACTAAAATATTGATTAAGGAAGCTTGATCAATAATGCCTTACATTCCAAAGTTTATTGATCATAATACTACCCTAAGATCTAATTTCTTCAATTATCTCAAAGAACAACTTGAGGCACCTTGAATCAATTGCCACATGAAGTATGTGTCTTGTATTTGGACCTACTTTAGTCATTTCAAATTTGTGGACAAAACTATTTTGTTGATTTGTAGACATAAAATTATTTCCATTTTATTTCATTGGTTTTAGTAGACTATGGTAATGATGCAAGAATTAGGTGCATTGTTGCTAGAGCTTGGTCATGCAACTCTAAAATTGTGTATGGGGCAATTTCATGTATGGTCTTTGTGACCTATGATTGAAATGTGTTCTTTGGCTACATTTTTCACTTTTTCAAATCAATGTGAATTTTGACCAATTATTTTGTATTTGCCCATTTTTATGCAGGTTGAATCTTTTGTAAATGTTAGGCCTACAATATACATTTCTCCATATGGATTATGGGCCTAATCCCATCATGGTTAGCATTTAGAGTAGGGTTAGATCACGACATTGATCCCAATGGGAGTAGATCTTCCAAGGGCCATATTGCTAAAGGGGTTGATGAAAGCTCCACCCCTAATCCCTCTAAAATAATCTTGGCATGGCACATGTTAACCAGTTAGAAGAACAATGTTAACACATCTCAAGTCAACACTACCCCTGTAATAGTTAAAAATTGTGAACATTATTTTTTTTTTTCTGTCATCAAGGTGGGAATATTTCTTTATCAATCTAGAAATGCTACTTTTCCTATCCATTTATCATACATGCCTAAAAATAAGAATAAGCAGACATGTTGAAGCTCATTGCAATTTAGTTTTGCATCTGATTTCTATTGTGACACGAACATCTGCATGCAAATAATATAATTTTATGGATGCCTTACAATTATAATGTTGTAGGGTTTGTCTCACCGCAAAGCTTGCATTTGTCCTATAAAAACAAACATAGTTTCAGGAATTGTGGGGTGTTTGTCTAACCCTAAAGATTGCATTTGTCCTACAAAAACAAACACAGTTTCAGAACTATGCTAGGATTTTATCATTTTTGTAGTTATGCTTCATGGTACAAAGTTTTATACAAGGTTCAGTTTGCATTCCTATTAGAGTAAGGTATCCTTTATCAATAGAAGTTTTTATTGTAAATAGTTTGGATTTTAATTTTATAATTCACTTTTGGCAGTCTATGTCAGATGATGTAGAAATAGGAAGCATTCCTATTACTGAGCATCCAAAGCTACCTTAGGACAAAGTTGTCAACTATCAAGAGGTTGAAGAATTTTTAGAAGAAAATAGGAAGCTTCAAGCACAATAAGTTGAATAATTTTCTAATTCATTATCACGGTCTACATTTGCTTATAGTTGTAGATATGTAATCTCTATGCTATTGTATTTTTGCTAGTTATGCTATGAGAATAACTTCAAGTAACTTTTCAAGCAATTATGAGTTATAAATGTAACAATACATATTTATTGATGCATGTAATCCCAAACCAATGTATATTTCAATCCTTTACTAAATTTTGGGCACAAATCACCCTAGTATATAGTCTTTAGGATTTACAACATATCCACAGTCGTGTAAATTGTAACTTGTATATTACCAACACCATATATGGATTTTTCTTTCTAGGGCGTGCATTTTTCATCATGCTCTGTTTTCATGCATTTTTATGCATTTACAAGGCAATTTTTAGCCTTTATGCACATCATAGGGTTTTTGGTTTCGAAATGCACAACTAAAAGGTATGAACATATGTAAAATGAGCAACTACAAACTCCACAATTTGAACCACTCAATTTGGAGGTCATATGAGTCTTAGGCGTGCATTTTACAGTAAGACGATTTTACCCTCCGTTTTACAAAAAGTCTTGAATCTTGGTTCAAGGTAGAAGTCCTTTTTCATTTGACCAATAAATTTGGATGTCATATGAGTCTAGGGCGCAGCATTTTACAATAAGACAGTTTTACCCTCCACTTTACAAAAAGTCTTGAATCTTTGGTTCAAGGTAGAAGTCCTTTTTCATTTGAAATGTGACTTGATGATATATATATATATATATATATATATATATATAATGTTATTAACTTCACCCCAAAACTTAGATCACTAAATTTGGAGCTATATAGAAACATGGGTGTGCATTTTTGTTAGGTCATTTTCTACTATTTTGGTCTCTCAATTTACAAGGAATATTTTGCCTCGTTTACTCAACAACCATTTGTATATTTGCAAATGAAAATCTATGTAGATACGTGTAAAATTATCTAAGACACCCTCAACAACTTGAATCACTCAAATTGCAGGTGCGTTAAGAATTGGGCGTGCAATTTTGTGAAGCATGGCGTGCATTTTGCACAAGGGAAGAAATTATAGTTTAAGAGAAAAACATGTATTTCTTAAGTGTGAGTATGCATTTTTAGATGTGGAGGCTATAACAAGCTTGAATTAGGGTTTTATGAAACAATATAAACCCTAATCCTAATCATATATCAAGAACATTCTCATCTACATCTAGCTCAACTTCTTCGACTTCTTAATGTATGCATGGATTTCAGTGTACAAGATCAATTTGAATTTTTTTCACTTTATTTTCCTCCCGTTGGAAATCTGACATCCATTCTCATCATCCAATATCCAATGGAAAATTCCCCAGCCAATCGATTATCTGACGAACAATACCCCAAGCGCATCAACACTTCGATGATATTCTGACATACTATTCATACCCACGAGTCACAACGTCGATGGATTTTTCCCACCATAGTGTTGCCACACCGATGAAAATTTCCCGCCCTAGCATCACCACTCGGATGCACTTAGTGCACCATATCAAACGATTTTCGATGGACCGTGTCCTCTAGATCATCACACCTCCGATGAATTCATCCCACCGTAACATCATAATTCCAGCAACATGCACAACTGCACTTAGACTAAATTTTGGCACCATAGTGTTGTATTACAGACGGACCACGTCGATATTTCGACGACCGCTTGGTGGATGAAACTTTCCCAAAAAATTCCACATGGTAGCCTTCTATGTCGAATGCATGACAACTATATATGATCGTCATAGTTGCGAGAAAATTTTGGTGGATAAAATCTCTCCCCAACTACCATAGGGTAGGTTTGTACGTTAGAATTACAACATATGTATACGTTTGTCAAGGATGCCATGTAACCCCTTCGACGAACATTAGGGATCATGTTTGTTAGAAGTTCGTTATTTATTCATCAAAATGTCATAAAAAAAATGTCAGAACCAGAGGCTAATGTACTAGTGAAATGAAAAAGGCTCCTTGAATCAATGATCGCTATGCATCAACTAGACCAATAAATATTTATAATGTTATTTTATCATATAATAGTTTCATAAGATCCACTTCAAAGAAATGATCATCATAATGTAAAATAAAAGGCATTCAAACAAATATGTGGAGAAAAAACATTGTTGGAAATTAATTTACAAATTTAACATAAAAACAACTACTATGTTCTATAGAAGTCTAGCTAGATTTATAACAGAAATCCTAAAGATAGAAAATGCAATGAAAGGAGGGTTCCTATGTCCTTTCCTTGAGTGGGCCATACTCTAGGAAATTTATAGAACCTTTAGAAGCTCTTAGAGGAACAAAAATTCAACAATTCATGCTCCATCTTATTCTGAAAATGCCATATCACAAGGAGGACAAAACTCTACCTCTCTAGTACAATTCCAACTAGTTCTAATAGAAACAATTGAAAAGTGAAATGATAACTTGACTACCCTAACTCTATCATCTAGGTATCTCTTTATACTTGAAGTGATGGAAAAGTCTTAACTAACCCACTCAATCAAGTCCTTTATTGATGGGTGGTGTCCCCTTATTTCCTCTTTTTTAGCATGGACGAGTCAAGAGGATTGCTCTCCCTCCTTTACTAATTAAAATTCCAAGATCTTGAAGGAGGTTGAATTGTATAAGGAATTTATTACTACCTTCAAGTGTTGGAAGTCTTGAAAGTCATGAGGGGAAAAATCCCTTGGATTTCTCACCAACTCGGTTGATTGGTATGTGGTGAATGATTGAAGAGGATCAATGGTATGAGGGTTGAACCACCTTTTCAAACTTTTTCATCAATGTTGCACTAATTCCCTGATTGTAAAATCACATTATCTTAAGTATTTCAAATCACACAATTAACCTTAAAAACACTTGATATACTAGGAATATATTTCATCGAATGTTTGAGATTAAGTAAATCATAATAATTTAGATAAGCACAAGTCAAAACATCTAGTTTGATCACTCAAAAGTATTAATTTCTAGGAAGGTCTTGAGTTCATGAGGTAAAATGTATCAAGATTAAGGAAACATAATGGATAATAATAAAATGATGATTTGAGGTCTCGTCATTGGGTATTAGGTGCTCTAGACGTCAAAAATCATTTTCTTGGATTAAAATCTTTCAAGTAGTTGTGAATCATGTTGATGTTAGTTAGCATCCTGAAATATTATATAATAAAGATTCAAGGCAAGTTGGTAGAATTCAATTTGGGAAAAGCATCATTTGTAAATAGGACCTAGACTTTCATTAAAAAATGCATTTTCATGCAAATTTCGGTCTCGACTAAGAAGATATTTCAACTTTTGAAAAAGGTTGCTAATATGTTTTCAAGGATTTCAAACTCAACACAACCGTCAAATTCTGATTACGAGGCCCATAGGTATGGAAACACACAGTTTGACTTTTCTTGCCAAGGAGGTAGGTTGGATTTCATTGAGTATGAACACTACAAAATTTACATTAAAGTTGAGTGTGTGACCATTTGATAGAAATATTGGCCAACTCTCTTCTCTCTACAATAGACAGATCTTTGATTGGAATTTTTTCAAGCTAGTTACATGTGTGTGAAGTTGAGTCACCTATTGAATGCTTTTAAATGTTAAATAACATTTCAATTTTTTTATGGTGAATATGGCTAAGATGGAGTCCAATGCATTGATCAAAAGACAACTTTTGGCCACCTTAATAAAAACTTTCCCGAAATCTTTTGGGCCTTTCAAAACTTTGTTCGAAAAAGTAAGTTTTTAAGAGCCCCAAAAGTCTTCAGGGTGTTTTAAAAGTTTGTTTCAAAGAATGTGGTGAACCTATCTAGTTCATACACGAAATAGCCAAAATACTTGGAATATGAAGAAATCCATCTAGGATGTATATATATATATATATATATATAGAGAGAGAGAGAGAGAGAGAGAGAGAGAGAGAGAGAGAGGATTACAATGAGAATGAGGGCTTGTATATATACCCACATAGGGGTACCCTTTTATAAGAGACATGACCTTTAATATGAGACATCTCTTCATTAGTAATTAATTCTTAATTAATTGTTATTTGTTATTATTTATATTTATGTTTTATAAATATTTATATTCATAACATTGTCTTCCCCTTTTGAAATGCTTTCTCCTCAAAGCATAGTGATGGAAGGACTAGACGTCTTTTTCTTTAGCTTGCAATGGCATCGCATCATTCTCTGTTCTGTTGTAGTTGGTGATACGTGACGATATGAACCTCTGAGTGTTGAGAAAAAAATTTGAACTGTAAAATGATGAGACCATCCTAATTCAATTCTTTGTGGAACATTGCACCTCCATGATGAACTGTTATCAATGAGACTTAATTGTGTTGGCATCAATATTTTTCGGACGATAAATTAGTTGTTCCCGACTTAAGTGATATTGATACTCTAACTGTTTAATAAATCTACTTTTATGATTGGGAGGTCGATAAGGACTTCTAGTAACATGATTTCCCCTTACCGTACATGCAGTGTTTCCTCAATTTACTGCATGTATTGTATCTTCTTCATTAATTGATGTTTTTTTGTTGATAGTTGGATCTACACTCGAAACTTCCATGGTTTGGACTCCAACATCTGAATATGTCTTTTTTTCAGTTGACTTTGCAGCTTCTTGAGCCGTGACATGGATTGGATCTATAATTGTTCAATTTTCCATAACTTGGATTTGTTCATCTGAAAACTTCGATGCTTCCTTTTCTATAAGTAGTTCTAACTTGTTTTCCAGAGACTTCTTATCATTCTTAAGATTTTTTATTTGTGTAAGTAGGTTTTGGTTATGATTATTTATACGTGAAAATTCTTTGTTTCCTAAATTGTTGAATTTATTCTTAATATCTTTATTCTCATCTTTTAAACTTTTGATTCGTTCTAATAAAATTTGATTAAGGTTCTTTAAGCACACATTTTATTCTTGTTGTTATGATAGGTGCTTCTTGAGTTCTTTCTCGAGGTCTTCTTTTTCTTGTTCTAATCTTTGATTACTCTGCTTTGTAGCCTTAGACTTCTTGACTTGTGCAAGTAATTTTTGACTGTGATCTTTTAAGCGAGAGATTTCTTTGTTTTTATCCATAATAGCTTCGTCAAAATCTTTTTGCATCCTTGATATTGATTTTTTATTTTCTTGGAGGATCACCTTGGAGATACCTTTAAAGTATTTTGATGAACGTATTATCGATTTTGACCTCATTGTAATGTCCTGGAATGTCATCATTTTCTTCTTATAGGAAAAAGTCAGAATTATTTTCTTTGTGTTTAAAATGAAGGTACCTAGTTTTCCCAACCAAGGTAACCCAAGAATTATATCAACCTTTTTTTATATACATATTTTCCACTTTGAATGGGGATATATCTTCATAATAATCAATTGTCACTAGCAAGTCCTTAATTTCATATTGTGTTTTGCGAAAAATATCTTCCTTTTCAATTATATTTGGCTCTTAAATTAATAATTGATATTAATGCAATTTTTTTTATGGTCAACTCTAATAACAATGTTAATCTCTTTTCTTTGAATACTCACTTTTAGTGTAATTAATTCGTAACATGGAATATCAAAACCTTTATGAGAGAATACTCCTTCCTTCATTTTTGAATTATCTCTCTATCTTAATGAAAAGTAATTAACTTCCCTTTTACTTCAAAACTTTTTTTTTACTCTCTTCTTGCTTTTCAACTTGTATAAAAAATATATTTACATTTTATAATTTATATGAATATAAATATATTTCTTTTGAACTCAAATATTTCCTTTTTAAATCTTTAATAAAGGTAAAAAAAAATTAAATGTTTTTTATTTTTTTATATATATATCTCAACTTCCACCCCAAAATTAAAATGTGTACGGACATGACTTTATGAAGGGATGTACTGAGGGCATCGATGATGAAATATGATGAAATTTAAGGAGTAAGCTAACTACGCTACCTTTTGGGATTCCGACCAACTAAAAACGTCTAATCTCCGGCCAGTCGGAAAACCCAAAAGGTAGCGTACCACCACACTCCGTTCCCGTTCCCGTTCATCCCCTATTCAGCGGGCAAGGGCTATCCGCTGCATGGTTCAACCGTGCGGCCACTATCGATGCATGCATCCTCCATCCAGTAGCCATGCAAAGCTCCCATCCAGCTGTTGTCCTTTAAACCTTTAAATGTTGTCCGACATCCCACTGTTTGAAATTTGAATTTATCCCGCTAATTTGAATTTCGAATTTGGTTGATGGGCGGGGCTGGCCCCTCCTGTTTATCAAATTTTCCATCTCCTGGCTCCTCTGGTTCATGGGGTTCAGAGTTATCAAACCAACTCTATGTTTGGAGGCGTCTGCTTCCATTTCTGCGCAGAGGGTTCGTGGGCAGTTACCCACTGTCAGGTTCGGTGTTTGGTATACGAGACGGAGAATGAGGATTTTATGTGTGCGGTTTAAACCTTCCGAACCCATGCATTTCCCCAATAGATTAAGAGCGTAGCAGACATACTTCAAAGATCGGTTCCAGACATACTTCTGTGTGTATATATACATATGCGACGCAACCGTTCATTGCATTCAACTTTGAACACATGCATTTTCTTTCCTCGCCAACTTTTCGCTTTGATTTTTCAGTTTGTGAGGAAATTCTTAGTTAATTTGTCTTTTTTTCTCTCAACTTAATTCCAATCAGTAATTTGTATTCGAATACTTCAGTTTTATTATCATGGCTGATAAAACTGCAGCGGACATCGGCATAGCTAT
>SNQJ01S0021841.1:150353-166820 GCA_010110895.2 Picea sitchensis | reverse complement strand
CCCTAATCGGATGATTCCACAGATGTTCAACTTCATCTCATCCATTCATGTTTATCGGAATGTACTAGAGTACCTTGGGAATCATTGACATCAGTGGTGATCTCCCTCGCGCTTGTTAATGGTTTACCTCATTGACCAGTAATCAAGTGGTTTCTGCCATGTTCGACATCAGGACATCTATTCACATGGTTAGATTCGTACTACATCGGGATCAGTAAGAAGACTCTGGGTTGAGTTATCACTCTTATGTATACTTTGCCCAAGTTGTGAAGGAATTCTCTTGAACTATGACACATATACTGTTACATAGATCCACTTTGTAATGGTTGTGGCTATGTCTTGTCGTCTCATAGATCCACTGTGTATTCTTCATAGATACGATCAGTTCAGGTCATAGGAGTATAGATCCACATTGTATCTTTAGTGGCTATACCATTTTGTCAATATAATTATGGATCTGTAGTGTATTTTATGGCGGCCATACCTAAAAAGTCTTTATCACTCAAGCATAGGTATGCCTGCCTTGGATTTGAAACATGTCATAATATTTGTTTGACGGTTGTGTGCATCTTTTTCCAGCCTCTCTGTGTCCATACCCTTGCTTGAAAAATTCTACAAAGTACTTCAGTCATCATCATCTTCTAACTTCGTACTTTGGGGGGCAATCTGTTACACATCAAAATTACTCACTTCAATAGTGTCGTCATTACAAGTGTTGTAAGTGTCGCATCTTGTCCGCAAGTGTCGCATCTTGACCACAAGTGTCGCAAGTGTCACAAACATCATACTGCCATCTTGCCTATGTTGTGCCTCTAACGACATCATAAGGACACTTAAGACACCTCAAAGACTAGTTTTGAAGAAGAGAAATCAATTGACAAGGAGTACAAGCCTTTTTCCACTGAAAGAACCACTCAAAAATGGATTTTGGAGAGGAGCGCTCCCCTACCCACTGTCAGGGAGTGCTAGCGCTCCTTGAACCTATTTGGGGAAGTGTTTGAGCACTCTGTGCACCCTTTTGGGGGAGCACTCTGTGCACCCTTTTGGGGGAGCACTACCTTTTCTGAGCGAGTTTTTGGTTTGTTGAGACAAATCAGGGAAGAATCCCTCAATTTCTGAAGGTGGTTGGATTCGAATAGAACGTCAAGGCATGATCTTAGGGAAGATCCTCAACTGAAGGAGAAGAATCCTCAACTTATCCCAAAAATCTCTCAAGTGGTTGGGCGTCTCTAAGGTTATATAAGGAGGCATCCTCATGGTGAAAGGGGGATAGCGACTAGAGATTGATACCAAACTTATGATCCTATAAGTGGTATTGATAGAAAGGATTGGAGATGTGAAACTTATGATCTCATAAGTGAGATTTCATCAAAGCAATTAGTGTAGATTACTTGAGCAAAGGGACAAGGAGAACTGGAAGAAGTTGATGCACCTTCATCAAAGGATTGTAAGTACTTTTACTTGTTCTCATCAATATATCAATGCTTGGCCTGTTTCTTTCAAACTTATGTTTGTTCCACATGATTTTGTCTTCAGTAGATGGATCTATATTTGAGCTAATATCAATAGAGTGGGAAGTCCATTTTATCTTTGTTTGTTCTATAGGACCTATCAGGGAGCTCAGGATCGAAGCTCAGCCTGGACTTTGCAAGGACAAATTTTGTTAATAAGGTACATATATTTCTTCCTTTCCTTCGTATGTTAGCTTGATTAGATCTAAAAGGATATCAGTGTCCATGTTAATCACTTTTTTGTCTTGGCCTTAGGAGTCTAGAGACCAAGAGGGAATCCGCTTGTCAGCAGGAGGATTCACCTGTAACACTCATTAGGGATTTTGGACTGAAATTTAGTGCGCACTTGTTGGAGGAGGGCTATTTTTGGTGAATTTGGCATTTTTCTTGGTGGAAAGTCTACAACTAGTGTTTTGCTTGATGCTGCTTGGTGAATGTGAACTAAATTCTGCAATTCTTCTCTTACTTGAATGGTTATGGTGTTTTACTTTTCATTTTGTTAATACTTATGAAGTTGCTAGCCTAAACCCTAGGGATCAAGCACATGTTATTTTCCTTGTTCTAATTTGCTATCTACCTACTAGATTGTGCTAAGAAGCCATTTTATTGAAGCCATTGCTAGGGCCTTGCCATTGCAACACCCTAGCATTTGTTACTTCATCCTAGCCGATTTTACTTTATCATTGAGTTAAAGAAGGAGGAAAATCTATTAAGGCCTAGGGTTACCTACACTTTAGTAGTCATTTTCCCCTAGGGTTTGGTGGTTGAAGCCTTCGCTTACCGACACTTCATCCATCAATTCCTCTTGTCTTTGTCTCTATTAATATCATCTTGCTGCTTCAATTTTTGCAGCCACTTGTTGACTCCATTTTTCACTATGAAAGCACTAGCCTAAGATCTCTCTCTTGAGTGTTTTGATCACAACCTTCAAACATATAAATCTTTGAACAAACTACTAACACCTTCTAACCCTAAAATAGATTGATCTACTAACCTTATTGTTGCTACTATTCAATTAAGTTACAGCCATATTCTGCAACATTTAAAGCTTCTCTAAGCGATTGAAAAGATTGACTAATTCATAGCCTTATTTGCTTATGATGAATGTTGGTGTTATGAGATTGATGATTAATCATTCCTGCTCATTTTGAAGCTTTTATAAGGCATTAATTGTGAAGTATTGTCTTGTGATTATTGTTTCTATACATCTTTGTTCACTTCATCAATATATTAGTCAATTTATTTTATTGAGAAAGTCTATGGTTATATGAAGTACTAACCAGCAAGTGCTCTTGCAAATATAGTTTTATGTTGCTTTGTTCCGGGCAGGTATACTTTCTGGTTTATTATCTCTTTATTGGTTGTTTAATCGAACTTTCTGATCGGTGGTGACTTGTGAGAGGGAACCTTTTTACTTGGCCTTTATCCTTCACCTTCTCAAAACCCTAGGTCACCGGGGATGTATCCCCTGGGCCTACCACCCTAAATAGAAAGAGACATCCTATTGAGGTGATAGTGATAGGATAGTCTCTCGTTACGCCTTTTTGTCTTAATTTTCCTTTCCCTTCTGTCAAAGTACAAATTGCACGATAACATTTTGGCGCTGTTGTCAGGGAACACTGAGTCAATTCTCCTCAAAGACGACACTTTTTCGGTAAGGCTTTCCTCAAGAATATTTATCTTACAAGCTTACCTAGCAACTCCACTAAGAGTGATTCCCTTATCTCTTTGACAATTTCAAGAAGATTATTTGGCGACTCCACAATCCACAAGGAGGTACAATAACCCTCCTCAATCCTTTAGAAGAAAGCCTCCCCGAAACTCTCATGTAGTAAAATCACTCTTTGGAGGAAGTCATCCTTTAAGCACGATGTCTAGCACGGGAACTCAAACCAACATCCCAACCCAAGCCAATAACCAAAGACAATGGTCATCCAATCTTTTCAAACCGCTAGACATGACAGCTATACCAGGCTACCCTAGGAAAATGCCCCCCAAGTATGAGAAGTGGCTGCCTAAGTTCACCGGTACTAATGCAATCAGTGTCGATGAGCATATGAGCAACTTTTGGGCATTTTTTCAGCTTCACCCCATTAGTGATGATGTTGAAGACTTGGTCATGAAACAGTTCTCTGCCACCCTCCTTGATGCTTCAAGGTGTTGGTACAATAGTCTTCCTGATGGCAGTATTAAGACCATGGATAAATTAGAAGAGGCTTTTCTCAAACGATGGAGTATCAAGGAAGACCCCAACATGCTACTGAACAGACTGAATAACCTTTGGAAACAAGAGAATGAGACCACTAGAGAATTCCACACTAGGTTCGAAACCTTGTTGTGGAAGATCCCTATGAGTCATCATCCAGCTAATAATTTCCTTTTTTACATTTACACCAAAGATTTTACTAGTCAACTGGGGTATCTCCTCATGGATAAAAGCCCCCAAACAATCCAAGAATCTCAAGAATTAGGCACGAATACTGAGGAAAACCTCCTCTCATCCAAAATCGAGCCTTTCTCAGCCCCAAGGGTCAGAATGGACACTAAACCCAAGATAGTCCACAACGTTGATCCTTCCTCAGACAGTTGTGCCAGCTTGGAAAAATTGCAGATGACTATGGATGACATGATAAAAAACCAAGAACAAATGATGAATAGGATTTTCAACCTAGAAAGAGCCCAACGTCAAGCACCAAGGGTCCCATATAAAGGCCAATTCCAAAATGGGGACCAAGTTTTTTTAGACCAAAGAATGATCAAGAGGTACCTAATACTTTAGCTCTTACAAACGTCGTGGATGAAAATCCTTGGTGTTTGCAATGCCGTGAAGCACATTGGGAACATGAATGTCCCTACAACAATGGAGGCCATGACCAAGTAAACATAGTGGGTCATATTATAGAGGGCTCCCAGATTTGTTTGAATATCTCTCCTGAGGAACATCAAGAGGGCATAAAAGAAGCAGCCAGGAAGGCTAGGATGGAAGTAATAAACAACTTAGACCGGGAATCAAGAGAGAAGTTGAAGAAAAAATAATTTCAGGTGTATACTAGACGAAAGAAGCTAAACCAACCTCTCTCTACTAATCCTGCAATAGCCCAAACAAAGCCTCCACCTTTGAACATTCTCCTTCCTAGAAACCCTTCCAAAACCGAAAGAGTGGACTTAAACTTTGACTTTGAACGGGTGCTATCCAATATGCACGTGAATATCCCCTTAAGAGAAGTCATCAAGGTACCATATGTTAAGGAAATATTTGATCATTTCTTCAAAGGATCAGATGGACCAATGGACCCCCCTATCATGTTACAAGATGATCACTTTAGGGTCGATTATGATGAACACCCACCTTTCTTCATGTCCTTACTGATGGATAATAAGAGCCTCAACAATTGCATACTAGATTCAGGGGCATGTGCCAACATGATTTCTCTCAAGTTCATGCAACAATTGGGCCTAAAAGTCACATGACCTTACATAAATGTGTGTGGCTTTGAGTCTAGAGCCATACCCACACATGGGGTAATTGAAGATGTGCAAGTGTGCCTTAAAAAATACCCCGAGAAAGTAATCCACATTGACATAGTGGTAGTAGACGTCCCAGATGTCTGGGGGATGTTATTGTCTAGGATTTTCTTCAATGTTGGGAGGCACTCTTGAGATGGACCTCAATTATGTCAATGTACCTTTGAACAATGGAACAATAGGTCATCTCCCGAATGTGCCAATGACCAGAACCCATGTGCAAGAAATTAGTGACCCCATCAAAGATGATAAAGCACATGAACAAATCATGGAAAGTCTTCCTGAATTTTCTCCTGATGATATGCCCTTTGGAACAGAGGAAGACTTTGATCAAATACAATGGCCCAAGAGAGAATATTACCAGCAACTCCTAAGCAAGTATAAAGATAGGGAAGTTGGGGTTGTAAAGTTACTAAAGAAGGGAGAAAGCAATATATTGATTCGGCCATCCCAGCAAGAAGTCTTCACAACAGAATCCCACCCTCCTCCCTCTGCACAATACACCAGGGTTGTTCAGGAGACAACCAAATTCAGAACCAAAGAATACATAGAGGGAGACGTAGTATGGATGTGGGATGCCAAGAAAGGGGAACCCACTAATGTCAAAGGAAGCACTAAATTTTGGCTTGGACCCTTCAGAGTTGGAAAAAAGTCGGTTGATGATTCTTACTACTTATCTACATTCGAAGGAAGAAGGCGTCATTACCAGTCAGCGGGTACCTCCTCAAACCCCACCAAGGGGGGGAACTTGACTTCACAGGTAAGTGCAGGTAAGTAGGCATTTGCATTCATTGTATATACCATTTTTATTTCATGCTAGAGTAGTTTGTATTCACATTTGTACACATGTTTGTTTTCATTTTTTATGATATATGAACCGGAGGTGATATCACCACCCCAAATGATTGCTAACAATATTATGTTGATATCAGGAAGGTCATAGGTTATGCCAGAGATGTTGAGGTTCTCATGCACTCTATGATGAGAACATGTCCCCGAGTTGGAGCCAGATGTTGTCCCCCATTTTAGGGATAACTAAGGAGATTATGTCTCGAGGCCCACAGGTCCTAGACATGAAGTACCGAGAGGCAAATCAACTTGATCATGGCCCTGGAGGGCCCATCTTTTCATTCTTCAGCGCCTCCACTTTGTCAACAGAAGCAACATCCATCACCTCGGCCTAGTCCCGTAGCAGAGATGGGTCTTGGTCCATGAGGTAATGAGTCTGGGTATCATGGTATGTGTCACTCTGATCCTCAAAACCTCTGAATATGTGCATTCAATTATTTTTGCTTCTAACAGGTGCTTGGATCTTATACCTCTCCACTTAAACATATCCCGGTGAAATGATAGGATGCCCTAGTAAGTTGGTACCCATAGGGTTTGAGTTTCCACTGGGGGGATTCATGAAAGGCCATCGTCCGCGCCCACCATACTTACCACTTTTTCATCTCTCTCACTCATCTATCCCCTTACACTGGTCCGGGCATTAGGTTGTCCAAATATTTAAGGGTTGTACCTTGCCTTATGGGAAGAAGGGGCTAAAGGCTCAGGGGGTAAAAGTAGTTGGCGAAAGACAAGAGCCAAATAATGAAAACCTTGAGATGATTCTCCTAGGGATCCCCGAGAAAGAAATAAAAAGCTTCTCAACAAGAAACAAAGGGACCCATAAAAATAATAAAACAAGACCTAGTTAAAGGATAAGGGGTCTCATCACGAGCCAACCTATTAGGTCCATGGGCATGTAGCGATATGACACTACCAAAGTTGGTCACCACTCCAAGGTAGTGGCTCTTGGTGGCATATCCAAGATAAAGGGGGTCTCACCATGAGACAACCTTCTCATTTGCATGAAATGCTTGTGGGTAACATTGTCACCACTGGTCACCATGCCAGGGCAGTGTCCCCTAACTAGCTTATTGAAAGAAAAACAATAAGAATAAAGACAAAATGCATGAATGGGCTTGGAAACATTTGCATCCATGACAGGTGCAACTAACCCTCTACAGAGGCACCCACAGGTAAGCCATACATTTCCCTGCTATCACTGCACCCCTTTCCCAGACATCCCTTACCACCTCATCCACTCACATGGATTAGATTTGATTTCTCCCCGAAACATCCCACATACAGTGAGCATTAGCCCAATAGAACGTCCTAGCGTTTCCTCCAAAATTGGCTTGTAGATTAGTATAATGTCTTTGAGCACTTGTTCGAGTTAAAGGGGTTTTATGCATATGTTTAATAAATTTGATGATTAGATGTGATTGACATTGCTATGATCCATGTGACTTATGAGCCCATGGAGGGCGTATTCGTTGATATTACAGGTCCACATCCGATGGAAGGTACTCAGATGGACAGGTAAACATGGGGAGATGATTATTTCGGACCTCCATGGGGCTTAAATCCCACTAGTTGGATTTTGAGACCTCGACAGGGGGTAGAGACAGATCAGAGGATTTCACCAGAGAACGAGGAGGACATTCTACCAGAGGCAGCTTGGCAGACCCGTACCCAGCGAGGTTGTGCCCTTTCCACCAAGACGTAAACCTTGGAAGGTCCATGATGTCACTTAGGACACCCATGACGTCATCCAATGCTTTTGAAGGTTGTGGGAGGCAGTTGTATGCCAAGTGGCACGTGTGGAAGGTTCCTGAGGCCCAAGAAGGCCTAACATTTTTCCCCAGGAGGCCAACGTTGCCCTAAAAGGGCCTAACGTCACCCTAAAAGGGCATGACATCATCATTTATGCTTGATTTAAGGTTTTATTTATGACATTTAATATAAAACAATATTTTTTATGTAAACTGGCCATGTTGGCCTTTTTTGACCTAAAGTGAAATTAAAGGCCAATGGTATTGTATAAGTAGAGAGCCAAAACTCTCATTTTATCATCATCTTTCACTCACACTTGTGTGAGGTCTGCAATTTGCGGCCCTCATTAGGGTTATTGGACTAAAATTTAGTGCACAATTGTTTGAGGAGGGATATTTTTGGTGAATTTGGCATTTTTCTTGGTGGAAAGTCTACAACTAGGGTTTTGCTTGATGATGTTTGGTGAATGTGAGTAAAATTATGCAATTCTTCTCCTACTTGAATGGTTATGGTTTTTTACTTTGCATTTTTTTAATACTTAAGAAATTGCTAGCCTAAACCCTAGGGATCAAGCACATGTTATTGTCATGTTGGTAACCCTACATGTTTTTGCTATTTTGAACAAAAAATGACACTTCCTATAGCTGCCTACACCTCATCCTGTAAATATTACCATTTGGGGTGATTATTGGATTGTAAAATACGTTTGATTATTCTTTTTTATTTTTATCTTGCGTTTTCAAGCTTGATTCATGATTGAAAGCATGAATCAGGCATGAAAACTTAATTTCGTATTATATCCCTATTCAAGCATGGTTTTTAAAGGTTCAATCCACTTACATCTTATTTATTACTTGAATGATTTTTCCTTTTGAGTTTGTTTGAATGTCGATATAATACCCATGTTGATTTGCATTTGGACTGTAAGCTTATTTATTTGAAACCCTTGTAAATCAACTATAATATCAAATATTGATTCGCATTTGGATTATAAAAACATATTCATTTCAACCCTTTGCAAATCGACTCTATCCATTACATGACATGGGAATTAAATGCACCAGGATCGTATCATGTACTTCATTTTGGCTGGCAGAATGAAGTGATAGACTTCTCATTACGAGTTAAGAGTTTGTGTAGTGATATGTACTCAGGGCTTTCATTACCAGAAGTGTTCAAACTCCATAACCAAGACCTTCATGTGTATGCCGTGATCGCACAGGTGCTTTGCCATTTTTTTTTCCATGGTATCTGCTCGAACTTGCTCTCTCTTCTTATGCCATTTAAACCCACAGTTAGTTTGAGTCGCCCTTGTTACATTTTGGTCATACCCTTAATGGCTCCTATAGTCTGAATAGATCCCAATGGCTCTCAAGCGTTGTTGTCCCATGATGATGCGATCGAAGACTTGAAAGACCAAGGTTGGGATATTTTCATTAAGAAGTTCAAAGGGTATAACCTTCGCATGGCCAAAGAATTTGTCCAAATGTTTGATGGTTGCAGAGCAAAGGTTGGTGATATTCAGATGGAGGTGACTGAAAAGTTTTTGAGTGAAGCAACAAGGCTTCCTCTATCCGGTCATAAGTGGTTTAAGAATTCGAAAATCGATGAAGTGCCCTGGAGTCTTTTCATGACTTCCGGAAAGATTGAATGTTGTGATAAAGGTATTCTTGTTTCCTTGCTCAAGGTTAGGTGGCATGGTCTGTTATCAGTTCTTAAACAATTTGTTACCCGTGAGGGCCGTTATGGCCTGGTTTTTCTTTACCATGTGCGATTGTTTATGCACTTTATAGGCTTCCATTTGAATGTGTTGTTTTATTTGCTAAGGAGTCTGTACAAAATGTCGAAAAGATACAAGAAGCAGAGTCTCGACTCTAGCCTCTTTCATCATGGTTTAATTAAAATGTTGTTGGTTCATCGTTTGAAAACCCTGAGTGATGATTGGGTTGAGTTCTTAGCTCGAAATGGTTTTGTTACAAACATTCCTACAGAAAAACCTATGTTGGATAAGCCTTTGATAGAGAAACATTGTGATTTCTCAAATGATCAGCCACATCCTTTGAAGAAAAACCCTCGTCATGAGGTAATACCCAATCAGTTTTTACCTGGACAATAGAAGGTCAATCCTGAGTTAAATGATACCGTTGTGCATGACTTATTTGTTGACCCTAACGCTAATACGAAACCCTGTATTGACAAGTCTCGCAAACAAAAGCATGCAATGGTAGGGTTTCGAAATAAGAGGTCTGGTCGACTCATGTCGAGAAGTCTGCGTAATCTATCCAAGCCTCATGTGAGCTCAATCGATTCGATTGAGATCCATGAGGATTCAGACTCCGAGATTGAAAGGTTTCTCGCAGAGGAGGATGCAAATTGTCCCAAACCGGATCCTAATCAACCATTCGACTATGTTAACAATCTCCCACCATGTCTCGAGGGTAGCAAGGGGTTTACTGGCATAAAGCTCGGTCAAGGGCCGGCAACAGGTAGTGTTGATGTTCTTGCACCCAATTATACGCTCCCTCAACAGATCGCCCCTAATGTACATTGCGAAGTCTTCTTGCATTGGATTGGGCAATACTATACGGATATCCCCATTCTCCAAGCGAGGATCAAAGCTCTCACAGCTCACAATGAATTGTTGGCAAAAAAAAACCATGAACTCAAGGAAAATGAACAGAGACAAGCCAAGCGTCTTAAGAAGACAGACAACATTGTGATAAAGAATGCTGACAGTGTGAAGGCCATAATAAATTTTGAAATATCTTGATCTTTGTTTAGTTATTTAGTTAAAGGGTAAGACGATTTTTATGACAACCATGTTATTTAAAAAAAAAAATCAAATTGTTTAAACTTGGATTTCTTTTACCAATATAAGACTGGCTACATAATCGAGAGATTATGTAGCCAAGTCATTTTCATATAAAATTTAGTAACTATTTATTAATAAAATATTTAACTTCTCATTTCGGGTTTTTTTTCAGGACATGGTATATCTGATATTGATCTTATGGGATGGAACATGCTCAAT
Organism: Picea sitchensis; assembly: GCA_010110895.2. Lineage (NCBI taxonomy): Eukaryota > Viridiplantae > Streptophyta > Pinopsida > Pinales > Pinaceae > Picea > Picea sitchensis. Next base: position 156,155 of record SNQJ01S0021841.1, on the reverse strand, counting down.
CTAGTTGATTAGTTATCTCCATTTATTTATTTTGTAAATAGGGAAAACTTTCATAAATTTTTGAAGATACAATTTGATCATGGGTGGTTGTAGACCCCCATATCTGTAATTTTTTGATCTTGTGGGATCTGATCTTATCCTCAAAGATAGGGAGATCAGATTTCCAAAAGACACTTTAAAAACCATGCATTTTGTAAGTGACAGGCATCTTGGCCTAGAGCAGAAGATGGACGAATGATTCCAAGACTAAATGAAACAGCGCATAAGCATTTTGGCTTTAGCCTTTTGTGAATGGTGTTTTCATTAATGTTTTGTTAATCCTGGTATATTAATAGGTCTTGTAGCTTTAGACTCAATGATCTATTATGTTTTGAGATATTCATGTTATAAATATCGTCCATAATTTGTTGCTTTAGATATTGACACTATGATCATTTCTTTAATTTAAATGACATGATTTATCTTTGATTTTTAGTTGAATAATGAAATGCAACGTGTTACACTCAGATTTATATTACTGTAATCACTTGCGATCATAAGATCACAAGGTTTATTTGTATTACTTATTCTATTATTAAATTTCAGTTACCAGGACAGGTTATGAATTTATTCAAAACATTTGCACTATAAGTCTATTGCAGATTTATCTCGTAGGCGCGGTGGCTAGACGCTTCTTATTCACACGGAATCCCGGATACATTTCACAAACTAACATCAGGTTAGCTCCTTTATGTTTCTAATTTCTGTCAATTATGCATAGTGAAACCAGAAAGTTTAGATCAACTTTTGACTATCTGTACATCTGTGTTTCATAGTTTAGTTAATTCATGATTTGTTAAGATTAATATAGAGAAAACAAAAAATATTTTGAATGTTCTTTCTTTATCTGCTTTTCAAAAGAAATTATTTTCACATTGATTTCGTGAGTTTCTAGTAAAACTCACAACCTGTAAATGTTGTTCATAAATGGGATTTTTATGTTTTCTTGTTCTGCCTAAACACACTTAAAACAGTTATATCAGAGTAAGTATATGTATATATATAGTTGTTAGCATTAGTTATTTATTCTTTTCTTTTCATTTTATTTTTAGGATTTTAAATTGGCTAATGGAGCCATTAAACCCGTCAGAACGAGTTACACCAAACAACTTGGGTTACTTAGACAACCCCGGACCAGACTCGTTCTTCCAGTTGACAGATGGTCATTTTCGCCCGCCAACAAATGGCGTTAGAAGGAGGGCTTGAATACAATTGATGGCACATGGAAGTTGCAAGACTCCACCCCCACACACTCGCTCCCCTATAGTAACAAAGAGTCACTCTGACAACAATGTTACTTCTGAAACAACAACTACCTCGAACGAAAATCCCGAGATTCCCGTTGAGCTGGTAACACCAAATCCTCAAGGGGCTAACGTACAAGAGATTGTTCGTCAGTCACTCATAAGGACACATAGTGCTTTGGCCCCTATCAGACAACCTCGTAGACCACTTAATCAACCTTTATATTTCTCGGATATCCGAGAGAAACTTGAAGGCACTGGTCTACTTTTAAACCCTTTAGGAGATAATACTACAGATCATGTCGGAACCCCTACTCTTGGAGTTGGAGGATCTGGTATCTTGCCTTCCCCACCTGGTTCATCTCCATTCTCTTTGGGAGGAGAGTCATGTGACAAAGGTAGTTCCTCGTCTAAACCATCTTAGCCTTCGACACCACCTACACCCATGGAAAACCAAAAGAATCCTTCCAGACCCTGGCTCGATCAAGATGTCGTGGTTGTACCTGGACCTCAACACCCATTGTCAAAACATCCGAAGAAATGGTTACCTAAATTTGATCTGGATTCTAAGAAATCTGTTGAAGATCACATAAAGAAGTTTATGTTGGCCATTAGACTCCGAAGTGTAGAGCATGAAGATGTCGTATGTAGACTCTTTCCTTATACGTTTGAGGGCAATGCCTCCACATGGTATTTCTCCCAACAACCCCAGACTATTGTCTCTTGGGACAAATTCGAAACCTGTTTCTTAGAGAAATTTGGAGACGATAAAATCCCTGAACTCTTGGTTATGGAACTCTCCAACCTAAAAATGAACCCTAAGGAGAAAGTAAAAGATTTTAACCAAAGATTCCTTACGTTAAAGAATCGAATTCCCGCAAATTCAATGCCTGCTGAGAGTCTAATTGTTGCTTATTACACCAAAGATCTACATAACAATATAGCAATTTGGGTTAAAAGGTGTAAAAAATCTACATTGTTAGAAGCCTTCGAGGAGGCAAGCCAAATTGAAAAGGATATATTAAGCTTGAAAGACAATCTCAATAACGAATCTGAAACAACTTCATCTTCTAAAAAAAAAATAGAAATCCTTGCAAGGCCTCCCCAAGCCAAAATCCAACCAGAAACTTTAGACCTAGAAAGCTTGCAAAAATCTTTTCAAAAACTATCAAATCAAGTCGTTGGCTTGAAGAGATCAGCCGAGGAGGCATCTTCAATCAAAGGAAGTTTTAAACCCCCTTTCAGAAAACCTTTTCCTCCCAATCGGTTGAACCAAACCACTGAAGGTCTCAATTTCGAAAGCCTGCAGTACGCTTTGCAAACCATTCTTGAGGCACATGATAACTCTGTTCCTCCTGAAAGTTCAGAAGACATAGTTGAAGAAGAAGTAGCTGAAGAAGAGGATTCATCTCCCAATATCTTCGGACACTTTTCTGACAGTATCTTTCAAGAAAACTTTGAAACTGTCCACCCTTACAACACGAGAAGAAAAACGTAGAGCAAACCGTCTTCCAAAATGAGTAATAATGTGTCTCCAAAACAGTCGAAACAAGATGAAATAAAACAGAGTTTAGCAACCCTAGTCTTAGAATATGATTTGATTGAAGATCTAAAAAAATTGAGGGCTAATATTTTTGTTTACGAGCTATTGGCATTTCCTCTTATTCTGCAGAAAATGCTTCAAAATATCGCAGAAAATAGTAAAAACAACGATCCTAGCAGCAAGAAGACTGCAGAAATCAGTTCTAAAATAGCCAAAAAGATCCCCACTAAAACGACATCCGAACTTCCAGATAAAATGGATCTAACTGAAAAAACTGTATCAAATGTAGAAAAAATTGTTTCAGGGATAGCGGCAAAAAATCAACCGAATTTTGTTGTTAATACTCATAAAAATGTCCCACCTTTTTTATTAACTTTTGAAATTTTCAATAGAAATGTACATAATTGCATGGTGGATTTCAGCGCATCATCAAATGTGATGCCTTTATCTGTTTGCCAAAAACTTAACGCAGAAGTTCAACCTTATAGTCTCAAAATCATTCAGCTCGATCGGACGAACGTTAAGGTAATCAACGAACTTAAAGATGTTTCGGTTAGGTTATCTTCTAATCCTAAAGTTCACCAGATTATTGATATCATTGTTGTTGACATCCCAGAAGTCTATGGTTTATTTTTAAGTAGGGATTGGTCCAAGCAACTGCATGGTTACTTTTCCACAGACTGGTCTCATTTGTGGTTGCCAAAAAACTGACAGCCAAATAAAATCAGGAGACACCGCGAACTCTATCTCAAGCATACCATGACAGATCTGAATGATCTGAATGAAACTTTTACTGCATCCACTAAGTCATTCGAAATGCAGGGAATAAACACTTTCTTCGATAACTTCATGACTGAAATTTCCCCCTTCACAGATCCCGGACAACAATCAGAACTCATGACCTGTACTCATTCGCCAGCTCTGCCAAATGTGCCAAACACTGTTGACGAAACTCAGATATGGTCACTGTACTTTGACAGATCCAAATCCAAAGAAGGGGCCAGTGCTGGATGTGTACTCATCGACCCCACAGGTAATAAAACTTCCAATGTCTGTCAATTAGAGTTCGAATGCACTAATAACACCGTCGAATATGAAGCACTTCTACAAGGGCTTAAGAAAGCTTTGGATATGGATGTAAGAAATTTAATAGTGTTCGGTGATTCAGAGATAGTGATCAGATAGGTAAGAAACTCCATACACTGCTTGTCACCACATCTGAGAAGTTACCAAACCGAGGTATGGAGTTTGATACATATTTTTTTTGCATTTAACATCAATTCCATTCCTAGACTAAGTAATTATGAGGCTGACCTACTGGCTAACATCGCTTCTAAACTTTTTCCTGCAGAAGGTCTTTCTTCGAATGCATTTTCGATTGAATTATTGTTCAGGCCGTCGATCCTGGATAACATCACCAATTGGAGAGTGTTTGACGATGATCAGTAGATCATCAACTTCTTGCATATGGAGGAAATTTTCCAAGGTGCAATCATCGATGAAGGCACTCATGATGAAAACCTCTGCAACTTCAGGGTAATATCAGATCCTAGATCTCCTAAATCGACGTCTGATCTGGTAAAATCTATTCCCAGATCCGTTGTAAGACTAGAAATTTTTTATGATTTACATGATAAATTTAGAGGGTCAGTCAATTGTAAAACGAACAGTTCTTCCTTGACTTATGAGACAGTAAATTTAGGGACTAAGGACAATTCTCAAAATATCACTTTGGGAACGGGGTGCTCCAAGCAAGAATGATCTACTTTTATCAAAATGTTTAAATAATTTAAAGACGTTTTCGCCTGGACATATGATGATTTAAAAACATTTGATCCTAATATAATACAACATATCATCCCCATGAAACCACAAACTCAACCTTTTCAGCAAAAATTAAGAAAGATGCACCCCAAATTGGAACCCACTGTCAAGAAAGAACTGAATAAATTACTAAATGCAAAGATAATCTTTCCTGTGAGGCACACACAATGGGTGTCTAATCTAGTCCCTGTAAGGAAGAAAAGTGGTGAAATTCGACTCTGTGTCGATTTTCGTAACTTGAATCGAGCGTCTGATAAAGACAATTATCTCGTTCCTCCAATGGAACAAATTCTTCATCAGGTATTTGGTTCCGAGCGACTGTCGCTATTAGATGGTTTTTCGGAATACAACCAGGTCCTCATGTCTCCACCAAACTAGATAAAAACCACTTTTTGTACCCCTTGGGGCACTTATGCCTACAAGAAGATGCCTTTTGAACTCATAAATGTCGGGGCCACTTTCCAGAGAGCAATGGACATTGCTTTTCGTGGCCTCATAAACCAATCAGTAGTGGTCTATCTTGATGACGTTACCATTTTCTCCAAAAACAAGAAAGATCACTTGTCTCACCTTAGGATTGTTCAAGAACGATGCCGCAAGTATGGCATATCTCTCAACCCTAAGAAGTCATTCTTTGCGGTGGAACAAGGAAAATTGCTTGGGTTCATAGTGTCCAATGACGGAATGATCATCGATCCCGAAAGAACTCGAGCCATTGCCAAACTCCTCCCCCCCCTCCTCTAAAAAATCAATGCAATCCTTTTTAGGCCAGATTAATTTTGTCAGAAGATTTGTCCCGAGTTTTTCAGAAATGGTAAGACCGTTACAGAATTTAATTAAAAAGGATGTCCAGTATCGTTGGGGACCAAAGGAAAGTCAAGCCTTTGATTCCATCAAAAAATTCATAGTGGAAGCCCCTTCCTTGATGAGCCCTGATTTCTTGCGAGATTTCACTCTTTGCACTTTTGCCTCCGATCGATCTTACACTGCCGTGTTTGAAATATCCCTGATCCAGTTGATCAAGATATTTGCTACTGTTCTACTGCTCTGGTGTGCAGATCTGATACACTGGGGGTTTCTGGATGCGTTTTAGCTGGGTGATTGAGATGTTCTTCGGTTATAGTGTTTGCATGTTGGTTATTATGGTTGCAT
>SNQJ01S0021841.1:114057-133555 GCA_010110895.2 Picea sitchensis | reverse complement strand
TTAGATTAGAGTTAGATGCCTACTCCTGCATATATTTTGCTAGCATCATCACAAGCTTACGAGCATCCTTGGTTGATAATTAAATAAAAGCAATTTAAGCAATGGAATTGCCCAACATTTTGGCGTCGTTGCCGGGGATGGTGCTAAAGGAGTAGGCATAGGAATTAGCTTTCAGTTTAGGGTGTATTTTATTTGTTTTTGTTTTTACTAACCATTTATGGAGAAAGGATCTAGAATGCAACCCAAAGACTACATTGAGGAATGGTATCAAGAAGCGGTTACGCCACAATATTCATCAATTCTTCAAGAGATCCTTGTGACAAATCGAAAGGTCAAGTCGATTTCACATATCCTTACAAACAATCAGGTACATTTTTCAAGTTGGGATATGAGCATTTCAAAAATTCTAATCCGTAAACGGCTTCATTGGAAGCATGAATATACTTAAAAAATAAAAAATAAAAATAGTTTTTAGATAGATAGGAAAAATAAAAATAAACTTTTATAGTTTTTAGGATAAATTTGATGTTTTGTGGTGCAGTATTGCGGTCCACATGGCAGGCTATGGGCGAAGGGGGAGGCCAGCGGAGCACGGAGCCATGTGCTCGGCTCGTGCCCACTGCAGCCACCACCCCCGGGCTTTAAATTGCATTCAAAGCTGATGGGAGGGGCATTAACCCAACCCCCCTCAACCACCTCTATGCATAGAACTATGCAGAATTCATTTTGCATTATCGCCTGGCTGTTTGGTTTCGACTCCGGCTCTATGATTTTCATGGTCTTTCGGGCAATCTTCATCTTCCACCTTGGCTCTGCACACCTTCTGCAGACGCCAAGCCTCGCCATGCCTCGGCAACGCTTGCGTCCACGTAGGGGCTCTCCCTGGCACCCTCGACGCCCTCGCACTTCCTCCTCGCCCTCTGGTTCATCCACCCCAGACCTTGATTGTTTGGCTGTCGTTGACACCTCCTGGACCCCGGCATGGCGTTCTCCCTCTGTCAAGCATTCCTCTCCCCCGGCGCCGCGCCATGGTCGACCTCGTCGCAACCTAAAGACGCCCTCTCCCAATCTACCGCGTGAACACTCCGCCATTCTGCATGACTTAGTTTTTGAGCTCTGTGATGGAGTGAATGACCTCCAGTTCCGGGTCCAACAGATGGAGGGAAGGCTTTCATTCCTTCTCCAGTTTCTCGCCACTCCCCCTCCAGCCGCTCCTGAGGATTCCAGTGATGCTCCTGAGGATTCCAGTGACCATGCGAGCAGCCATCAACAAGCTACCACAGAAGAAAGCCCGCAGTCCGACGGGAAGGCAGGTAATCCAGTGCCCATGACTGCTCTCGCGCAGAAGGAGACTTCGGCAAGCAATGCAGGAGGGGACGATGATGCAGTTTCGGCAGCGGTAGCAGAGGAGAAGGACACCAGCATCCAGGTGCACGAGGACAAGGGCAACAACGCCACAGACATGCAGTGGACTGCCAGGGGGACACCTGTCATCAAGGAACCCTGGCCTGGCCTCTTGCCCGAGTATGTTCCAGATCATACAACGCTTGTTCCATACTTTAGCTCTAGTGGCTCTCATGGTAGTTAAATAGTCTGGTTTTCTCTAAAACTGTTAGAAATTTTTGCTACTTGCTATATACAGTTGGCTGAACTGGTTTCTCCTTACGGAGCAGTTCAGTAATTACAACCGATTGACTCAGTTAATGTACTCTTGATCCTGGTTCTTAGAAGGATTTTTATATATAATACAAACACTTACTTACAAAAAAAAAAAAAACCATCCATCTACTAACCATTGGTAGGAAAGATTTGCAATAAAACAAATGATTGAGAACAAGGAGCGGAAGCGAAGATCACAAATGACAAATTAAGGAAGATCTACAGGAAAAAGGGACATGCATCAAGGAGGAAAACAAGTGGAGTTTCAAGAGCTAAGAAATTGAGGTCTGCATAAGAGGTAACAATTTTTTCATATGCTTTTCAAGTTGCAGATTTCAAATATTCTAAGCGTCGCCAAGTTCCTAAGTATGCTCTCTTCCCGCACCTTGTTGCGATCTGGAAGATCAGAAAGGAGACTCTGGAAGTCAATCATGAATGTCTATTGTAATTGAAAATTTCCAACGTCTTTTGCAACAAATTTTCATCAATAATTTTCATATATAAAATAATTGAAAAGGATGAGTCTAGGATGTTTAATTTTTGCACCAATAAGATTTTACTTTCCCACTTTAGAAAGTTTTTTTTTTTTTTAAATTTAGTTTTCAACATAGTTCAAAAATAAATAATAAACTATGTTAATATATATATATATATATATATAACAAAAACAAAACAAACATAAAATAGAATTAAAAACATAAAAAATAAAAACAAACCAAACATTAAAAAAAAAAAATTGAAAAACAAAGTCATGTTGCGGACTGTTATAAAATAAATAAATCAAAGCATAAAATAAAATGAGATTAAAACTCAGAGCAAATAAACTTCTCCATGCAGCATTGAAGCAGCTTAGTCGAGCAGCTCTTCAAAGTTTACAATCTGCAAAATTTATGAGAAGAAAGAATCCATTTTTGTTTCTATAGGAAGAAAGTATCTGTACGGAGGAGACCCACACCACCAAAATTGGATGAACAAACCCGACGCTTTAAGCTAACAGAATCTACAGATCTAGTAATTAAACGAAAAGATCCACGTTTTGCCAAAGGAATTGCAAGAGAGTTGTCCATGTAATAATTTGATTGCAAAGGTTTCCAATCACCGTTTGAACGTAGGTTCCTTTGCAAAACGTTCCCAACAGCATTACTAGCAGATTCAGCACTTAGCAATGTTTGTTTCTGACAACAACTTTTTAGTTTCAAAGAGTGAAGCCTGGGCTCTCACCTTGCTCGTTACAGAATTTGACAATAAAACCAACAGAGTGTCCTCTTTGCCTATAGAATTAATGGAGAAACGGATCTGTTTGCCTGTAGAGAAGCGGATCAGGCTATTTGGTGTGGTCGCTGGGAATTTTATCCTTTTTCAAGAGATTGATTTCGAATTGAAATTCAATAAGTTGGTGGCAAGCAAAAACAAACTTGACTTGCTGGATTAATTTTATTCTGTGATCCTTTAAAATCCAACCACAATGAATCATTTCATTCACCAGAAATCGTTTTTCATTGCCAGAAAAACGCAACTGTATTTGACACATGATTTTAAAACGATAATTAAGAGCAAACGAAAGCGAATTTGAAAAATCCACGACATGGGTTTTTCCGGGAACGGGCAATTTAGTGACCCAGAAATATTTTTCTAGATTTCGCAACCGTTAGAGAGAATTTGTCGATTCTTCAGAGCTCTGTTTTGCAATTTGCGTGAAGGAAAAACGGTTTTTGAATTTAATTCTTGGTAATCAGTTGAGGGATTTCATGATCCGGTTTTCCTGATCTCTAGGAAGAAGAATCCGAATTGAAAACAAAATCTATTGGATCCCCCGGTTCTCTGAATTTGAATTTCATCGCCGACACAGGCAACGACTTGACCTGGACGCAATGCCAACCTTGTCAATCATGTTTTCCATAGCCTTACCCCCTGTACAATCCCGCCCACTCCTCGTCTTTCCAGAACCTTTCTTGCTATAGCAATTTTTGTTCAGATGTGACCGGAAAGTGCGATATCAGACGAAATTGCGCCTATAGCTATGGGTATGGAGATGGTTCATATACCTTTGGGAACCTGTCTTTTGACACGTTCAGCCTTCCTGTAGTAGGTTCCAACCAATCGGCACACTTTCCACAGATTGCCTTCGGCTGCGATCGCTCGCAGGGTGGCTCTTTCAACAACTCGACTGGAATAGTGGGCCTGGAATAGTGGGCCTGGGAAGAGGGCCTCTATCCTTCGTGAACCAAATTAGATCCTCCATTAGCAGCACCTTCTCCTACTGTTTAGGATCCATATATAATTCTTCACATGTAAGCCCTTTAATTCTTGGCAATGTACCTCTAGATTCCTCTGGTAATCCTGTTAGTGTTACCCCTCTCATTTACAACTTATTTTTCCCAACCTTCTACTATCTCAGCCTCGCTAGAATCATCGTGGCGGGCAAACCAGTGCCTATTCCCGAGGGTACATTCGATATTCGATTCGATGGAAGCGGAGATACTATCATTGATTCTGGAACGACAGTCACGTATTTGTCGGCTCCGGCATACAAACCTTTTCTGGCTGCTCTTCGATCCAGCACTCAAGGTGAGGAAGTTTATGGAAGTGCTATAGGTCTTGATCTCTGTTACAAAGCTACGCATATCTCTGTTACAAAGCTACGCATGATCTCGGACTTCCAGTTATTACGTTTGAGTTTGCAGGAGATGCCAAATATACCCTGTCCGTAAAAAATGCGTTCGTGTTCACATATGAAGCCAACGGTGAGCTAGCTTGCCTTGCGATCGCATCTTCAAGGCCGACAGGTTCGTCAAGGATAATTGGAAACATTCAGCAGTAGAATTTCCAGATAGCCTACGATCTGGACAACAACAATCTCTCTTTTCGTCAGAAAAACTATGCTTCCACGTAGATGTAGCTATATCATGTGAAACTGGTATATGTTTTTTTATTTAGAATTGTTTGTCTATTATTCTCTATATTGTAGTAGAGAATATCCCTGGTTATTTCTTTTTGAATAAGAATACCAGTCCTGGATGGGCGTTATGGTTCGACTGATGCTCTGTACTATAAGTTGTTTTTAAGTGCAAATATAAGTTTTGGGAAAAACTGAGATGAAATCTAATAGACATTATCATCAGCATTTGAAATAAAAACATTTTGGTCATTTTTCTTGGATTTTGTTGCCAAATGACTTCGAAAAACAGTTTAAATCATCAGATCATGAAAACATGCTATAAATCTATCATCTTCCTTTTGAATCACTGAAATTGAACATCAAACCGAGAAGTTATCAAAGAAACATTGAAGGGTAGTCCAAGGTGTACCACTTCCCGACAGGTAAAAAGTGCATTTCATTTTATTTATTTTCCTTGGATTTGTTCTATTTAACAATATTTGTGAATTTTTGCGTATGTATCGGATGAAGAAAGATTGATCACCTCTATTCTTCGATAAACTCACGTTTTATTGCAGGTCAGTGCTAAGTTTTTTTTGTAGGTTCCAGGATGATGAAGAAGACCAATTTATGCACTAGTGGTTTTCAAAGACCACATACTCTTGCGAAAAGCATGTCCCAATGAAATCATGAAGAAGTCAATATCATTATATCTCAGACGATATCCATCATACCATTGCTATCAAAAGAAGTCTCTCAGAGCCATTATGTGATGATTCATTTTCTTTCCTTTGAGCCTAAAATGTTGAAGTCAATCCTAGACTTGTCATCTTCCTATCACTACTAGATCATGGATTCAACCCCTTTGCAAGTTTCATACTTTCCTGCCTCACTTTCACTCACCCCTAACCCATGAATAAAGTCACTTAGCTCACTTACCAAGCTGAGTTACCACCTTGTCATTACTTACCAAGTCGAAGTTACCACCTCATATTTTCTTGCCAACAAAGCCCAAGTTTGATCTTTCATTCTATGGTCCTCTAAATTAATATCAGATTAATGCTAGATGATGTAGATTCCAGGCGGCTCTCCTTTTGACAAGTCTTGGCCCATCGACATCAACAAATCATCTGGGATTGATACTAGAGAATTTTTCATCTTTGAGGCTTCCATGCCTTAATGGTAGTTCTTTTGCCAATAAACAGTTGGAATACATCAATGTCCTCGCTTATTGATTCTTAGGTGACTCAATGTGCGACACATTTATTCGTACCCAGTAAGATGTACTTGGGCATCTTGACTCTCATTAACATTAATGGTGAGTAGTCTCGTGTCAGTTAACAACATTCATTAATGTTGTTAACTGGACAATTTCTATGTTCGACATCAACAAAATTTATTCACATAGATAAGAATTATGACACGATGCAGATATGAATGAAGACTATATGGTTCCATGACACTAACAACAACTTGCAACAATGTTCCAATAAATCAAGATTCAGCTCGAGAGTTTAGTTCCAACAATAAGAGGCAGATGTACCAATTTTAGATCTCATTCTATGTTCATACACCTAAGCAGATCATATTATTTTCACTCCAAAAGATCCATGATCCAATAGTAGCAGCCAAAATATTCCAACAATACAAATATCTCGGATGCATAGCGAATGATCTTCTCACGTAGGTGAAGGTATGTTGTTTTCCAATCTTAATCAAAATTCCTTAAATGCTAAAAGACATATATTTGGAAAATTTCTCATCCCTACCCTATTTGATAATTTTTCCAAGGATGGAAAAATTCTTTAGTTGGGGGGGGGGGGATATTCATCATATGCCATTCATTTATCCTATATTACACTTTCATAACCTCATATGATGTGACCAACATGTTTTTCCTAACTGATTATTGTTGCTTTTATAAAGCACCTTCATTGATTTCCTAAAACGCATCATTGATTTGAATATGAAACACATATTCCAAAGCAAATCTACCATGAGGAGGATGGATTTCATGCGTTTGACATACTTCAACACACATTATTGAATAAAACTAAAAGGATTGAATGATTGATACACACATTATTGAATGCATTCATATGATTGAAATTTCAAGTCTATTATTTGTTGTAGCAAGAAAGAAAATGAAAGTGTTGTCACACAAGAAACAACACTTGAGCACATTGATGGTTGTCACACAAGAACCAAATCCATAATCAAGAAGAAGAAATGTTGCTACATAAAGAAATATTTTTGGTTGTCACACAAGAACCAAACCATATAAGCAAGAAAAAAGTGTTGTTACATAAGGAAATACTTATGGTTGTCACACAAGAAGCAACCACAAAAAGTAGCTGCCACTTACATATCTTTCAAAAAAAGGCCCATTACACACCAAAGAAATTAATGCAAGGTCAGCTGAGGACATGCAACACCTTCGGCATGGGGTAAGGTTGGGTTGCCAAAGTACCATCTTTTTTACCAACCTTTCACTTACTCCACTTCACTTTCACTTTTACTTTTTAACCATATTTCGCTTCCCATACCCTTACATTAAACCATTTTCATGATTACATTGGTTTTAGACATATTATTTTCCAATGCATTTATTTTAGTGTTTTTTAGTGAATTTATCATTAAATATTATAAACTATACGTTTGGTTAATTTATATATGGAAGTGTGATGAGTTTCATGATGTTTACAGTGTATTTGAAGACTCCAACCAAGTCAAATTTGAAAATCAAGCCTCAAATTCGAATTCTCTTCAACCCTTTGAAGATTTTATGAAGATTTTGAGATTCACTCAAGTATCTCGATGGAGATTAATCATGAAAGAAATTTATTTATGAGAGGATTTGTAGAGATATCACTTGATAGGTGTGAGCACATGGCTGTAACCAAATGAGACATTTGTAGATCTAGGAGAGATTTGTGGATCTGCTATCTTAATTTTGTATAACAGGGGAATGCCCCCTCCATTTCAAAGGGAGGACTCTGGAGCATTGTGTCCAACTTATGATGGAACAAGAATCAAGCTTTATTTTCACATCGGTTTCCATTCTCTAGTTTAGATTTAGAATTATTTAGTTTATGTGTTTTGTTCTTGGGAGAACTGAGCTCACTCCAACAGATCATAGTAGCATTTTCTTCTTGTTCTAATGCTTTGAATAGGTTTATATGTTTTATTGCTTTATTGTTTTATTAGAATTATTTGATGATCTTGATTATTTATAGGTTATTTGAAATATTACGAGAATACCTCCTATAAGGGAACTATTGTTTTCATGCCTACAAAAAACTAATCCTTTTTAAGTGTATTTATTTTCAATGCATGAGTGTTTACTTGATGATCTTGATTGTTGATAGGTTTTGTAAAAAGTCATGAGAGGACCTCCTGTAAGGGAGCTAGTGTTTTCTTTCCTACAACAACTAAGTCTTATTAAGTGAAATGAAAGAGTTAGGATTTGATTGAATTTTCTTAGATTAGAGTTAGATGCCTACTCCTGCATATATTTTGCTAGCATCATCACAAGCTTACGAGCATCCCTGGTTGATAATTAAATGAAATCAATTTAAGCAATTGAATTACCCAACACCATACTTACCACTTTTTCATCTCTTTCCCGCTCATCCATCCCCTGACACTGTTCTGGGCATTGGGTTGGCCAAATATTCAAGGGTTGTACCTTGCCTTGTGGGAAGAAGGGGCTAAAGTCCCAGGGGATAAAAGTGTCTAGCAAAAGACAAGATACAAATAATGAAATCCTTGAGATGCTTCGCCCAGGGATCCCTGAGAAAACAATAAAAAGCTTCTCATCAAGAAACATAGGGACCCATAAAAATAATAAAACAAGACCTAGTTAGAGGATAGGGGGTCACATCATGAGCCAGCCTATTAGGTCCATGGGCATGTAGTGGTATGAAACTGCCAACAGTTGTTCAACACACCAGGGTACTGGTTCTTGGTGGCATAGCCAAGAGAAAGGGGGTCTCATCACGAACTAGCCTTCTCATTTCCGTGAAATGCTTGTGGGTAACATTGCCACCACTGGTCACCACGTCAGGGCAGTGTCCCCTAACTATATTCTTGAAAGAAAAACAACAAAAATAAAGACAAAATGAATGAATGGGCTTAGTGGGCCATATTATAGAGGGCTCCCAGATTTTCTTGAATATCTCCCCTGAGGAACATCAAGAGGGCATAAAAGAAGCAGCCAGGAAGGCTAGGATGGAAATAATAAACAACTTAGACGAGGAATCAAGAGAGAAGCTGAAGAAACACGAATTTCAGGTGTATACTAGACAAAAGAAGCTAATCCAACCTATCTCTACCAATCTTGCACTAGCCCAACAAATCCTCCACCTTTGAACATTCTCCTTCCTAGAAACCCTTCTAAAACCGAAAGAGTGGACTTAAACTTTGACTTCAAAGGGGCATTATCCAAGATGCACATGACTATCCCCTTAAGAGAATTCATCAAGGTACCATATGTTAAGGAAAGATTTGATAATTTCTTCAAAGGATCAGATGGACCAATGGACCCCCCTATCATGTTACAAGCTGATCACTTTAGGGTCGAGTATGATGAACACCCACCTTTCTTCATGACCTTACTGATGAATAATAAGAGCCTCAACAATTGCATGTTGGATTCAGGGGCACATGCCAACATGATGTCTCTCAAGGTCATGCAACAATTGGGCCTAAAATTCACACGACCTTACAAAAATGTGTGTGGATTTTAGTCTAGATCTATACCCACACATGGGGTAATTGAAGATGTGCAAGTGTGCGTTAAAAAATACCCCGAGAAAGTAATCGACATTAACATAGTGGTAGTAAACGTCCCAGATGTGTGGGGGATATTATTGTCTACGAAATTTTCTTCAATGTTGGGAGGCACTCTTGAGATGGACCTCACTTACTTCAATCTACCTTTGAAAAATGGAACAATAGGTCGTCTCCCGAATGTGCCAATGACTAGAACCCATGTGCAAGAAATTAGTGACCCCATCAAAGATGATAAATCACATGAACAAATCATGGAAAGTCTTCCTAAATTTTCTCCTGATGATATGCCCTTTGCAACGGAGGAAGAGTTTGATCAAATACAATGGCCCAAGAGAGAATATTACCAGCAATTCCTAGACAAGTATAAAGAAAGGAAGTCAGGGCTGTAAAGTTACTAAAGAAGGGAGAAAGCGATCTATTGATTCGGCCATCCCAACAAGAAGTCTTCACAGTAGAATCCCACCCTCCTCCCTTTGCACAATACACCAGGGTTGTTCAGGAGACAACCAAATTCAGAACCAAAGAATACAGAGAGGGAGATGTAGTATGGATGTGGGATGCCAATAAAGGGGAACCCACTAATTTCAAAGGAAGCACTCAATTTTGGCTTGGACCTTTTAGAGTTGGAAGAAAGTCAGTTGATGATTCTTACTACTTATCTACATTGGAAGGAAGAAGGCATCCAT
This sequence comes from Picea sitchensis, assembly GCA_010110895.2. Taxonomy (NCBI): domain Eukaryota; kingdom Viridiplantae; phylum Streptophyta; class Pinopsida; order Pinales; family Pinaceae; genus Picea; species Picea sitchensis. The sequence goes on along the minus strand of SNQJ01S0021841.1, from coordinate 123,538 downwards.
TACCAGTCAACGGGAACCTCCTCAAACCCCACCAAGGGGGGGGAGGGGAACTTGACTTCACAGGTAAGTACAGGTAAGTATGCATTTGCATTCATTGTATATACCATTTGCATTCCATGCTAGAGTAGTTTGTATTCACATTTGTACATATGTTTCTTTTCAGTTTTTATGATATATGAACCGGGGGTGATATCAACACCCCAAATGATTGCTAACAGTATTATATCGAGATCAGGCAGGTCACGGGTTATGCCAGAGATGTTGAGGTTCTCATGCACTCTACGGTGAGCACATGTCCCTGAGTTGGAGCCAGATGCTATCACCCAATTTAGGGATAACTAAGGAGATTATGTCTCAAGGCCCACGGGTCCTAGACATGGAGTACCGAGAGCCAGATCGACTTGAGCATGGCCCTGGAGGGCACATCTTTTCATTCTTCAACGCCTCCACTTTGTCAGGAGAAGCAACATCTGTCACCTCGGCCTGGTCCTGTGGTAGATATGGGTCTTTCTCCATGAGGTAATGAGTCTGGGTATCATGGTAAGTGTCACTCTGATCCTCAAAACCTTTGAATATGTGCATTCAATTATTTTTTCTTCTAACGGGTGCTTGGATCTTATACCTCTCCACTTGACCATATCTGGGGGAAATGACAGGATGCCCTAGTAAGCTGGTACCCATAGGGTTTGAGTTTCCACTGTGGGTATTCATGAAAGGCCATCGTCCGCTCCCACCATACGTACCACTTTTTCATCTCTCTCCCGCTCATCCATCCCCTTACACTAGTTTGGGCATTAGGTTGGCCAAATATTTAAGGATTGTACCTTGCCTTGTGGGAAGAAAGGGCTAAAGGCCCAGGGGGTAAAAGTAGCTGGAAAAAGACAAGCTCCAAATAATGAAAACCTTGATATGCTTCGCCCAGGGATCCCCGATAAAGCAATAAAAATCTTCTCATCAAGAAATAGAGGGATCCAGAAAAATAATAAAACAAGACCTAGTTAGAGGATAAGGGGTCTCATCATGAGCCAACCTATTAGATCCATGGGCATGTAGCGGTATGACACTACCAACATCTGGTCACCACACCAGGGTAGTGGATCTTGGTGGCATATCCAAGAGAAAGGGGGTCTCATCACAAGCCAGCCTTCTCATTTCCGTGAAATGATTGTGGGTAACATTGCCACCACTGGTCACCATGCCAGGGCAGTGTCCCCTAACTAGATTATTGAAAGAAAAACAATAAGAATAAATAGAAAAGGCATGAATGGGCTTGGAAACATTTGCATCCATGACAGTTGTAGCTCACCCTCTACAGAGGCACCCACATGTAAGCCATACATTTCCCTGCTATCATTGCACCCCTTTCCCAGACATCCCTTACCACCTCATCCAGTCACATGGCATAGATTTGATTTCTCCCATAAACATCCCACATCTAGTGAGCATTATCCCAATAGGACATCCTAACATTTCCTACAAATTTGGCTTGTAGATTAGTATAATGTCTTTGAGCACTTGTCTGGGTTAAAGGGGTTTTATGCACATGTTTAATAAATTTGATGATTAGATGTGATTGGCATTGCTCTGATCCCTTTGACTTATGATCCCATGGAGGGCGTATTCGTTGATGTTACAGGTCCACACCCAATGGTAAGTACCTAGATGGACAGGTACACATGGGGAGATGATTAGTTCGGACCTCCATGGGGCTGAAAGCCCAATAGATGAATGCAGAGACCCCGACAGAGGGCAGAGACAGATCAAAGGATTGCACCGGAGAATGAGGAGGACGTTCTACCAAAGGCAGCCTGGAAAACCCATACCCAGGGGGGTTGTGCCCTTTCCACTAGGACGCAAGCCTTGGAAGGCCCATGAAGTCACAAAGGACACCCATGACGTCATTCAGTTCTTTTGAAGGTTGTGGGAGGCAGTTGTGTGCCAAGTGGCACGTGTGGCAGGTTCCTTAGGCCCAAGATGGCCTAACATTTTTCCCCAGGAGGCCAACGTTGCCCTAAAAGGGCCTAACGTCACCCTAAAAGGGAATGACGTCATCATTTATGCTTGATTTAGGGTTTTAATTATGACATTTAATGTAAAATCATATTTTTTTTATGTAAACTAGCCATGTCGACCTTTTTTTACCTAAAGTGAAATTAAAGGTCAATGGTATTGTATAAGTAGAGAGCCAAAATTCTCATTTTATCATCGTCTTTCACTCACAGTTTTGTGAGGTCTGAAATTTGCATCCCTCATTAGGGTTTTTGGACTGAAATTTAGTGTGCACTTGTTGGAGGAGGGCTATTTTTGGTGAATTTGGCATTTTTCTTGGTGGAAAGTCTACAACTAGGGTTTTGCTTGATGATGCTTGGTGAATGTGAGTAAAATTCTGCAATTATTCTCTTACTTGAATGTTTATGGTGTTTTACTTTGCATTTTGTTAATACCTATGAAATTGCTAGCCTAAACCCTAGGGATCAAGCACATGTTATTGTCCTTGTTCTAATTTGCTATCTACCTACTAGATTGTGCCAAGGAGTCATTTTATTGAAGCCATTTCTAGGGCCTTGCCATTGCAACACCCTAGCATTTGTTACTTCATCCTAGCCGATTTTACTTTATCATTGAGTTAAAGAAGGAGGAAAATCTACTAAGGCCTAAGGTCACCTACACCTTAGTAGTTGTTTTCCTCTAGGGTTTGGTGGTTGAAGCCTTGGCTTACCGACACTTCATCCATCAATTCCTCTTGTCTTTGGCTCTATTAATATCATCTTGCTCCTTCAATTTTTGCATCCACTTGTTGACTCCATTTTGCACTATGAAAGAACTAGCCTAAGATATCTCTCTTGAGTGTTTTGATCACAACCTTCAAACATCTAAGTCTTTGAACAAACTACTAACACCTTCTAACCCTAGATTAGATTGATCTACGAACCTTATTGCTGCTACTATTCAATTAAGATACAACCATATTTTGCAGCATTTAAAGCTTCTCTAAGAGATTGAAAAGATTGACCAATGCATAGCCTTATTTGCTTTTGATGAATGTTGGTGTTATGACATTCATGATTAATCATTCTTGCTCATTTCAGAGCTTTTCTAAGGCATTAATTGTGAAGTATTGCCTTGTGTTTATTGTTGCTATACATCTTTGTTCACTTCATCAATATATTAGTCAATTTATTTTATTGAGAAATTCTCTGGTTATATGAAGTACTAACCAGCAAGTGCTCTTGCATATATAGTTTTATGTTGCTTTGTTCCGGGCAGGTATACTTTTTGGTTTATTATCTCTTTATTGATTGTTTAACCGGACTTTCTGATCGGTGGTTACTTGTGAGATGGAACCTTTTTACTTGGCCTTTATCCTTCGCCTTCTCAAAACCTCAGGTCACCAAGGACGTCTCCCCTAGGCCTACCACCCTAAATAGAAAGAGACATCCTATTGACGTGACAGTGATAGGATAGTCTCTCGTTACGCCTTTTTGTCTTCATTTTCCTTTCCCTTCTGTCAAAGTACAAATTGCGCGATCACAGGCCGCTCCATGAGGCCATTGGGACATATTTGGATGACCACCTAGAAGAGGAGGAGACTCATCTGGATTGGCTCGAGGAAGAGCCAGTTCATCCATCCTTGGGAGGCCATGATCTGAGGTCCGAGCAAGTTATTCCCAGTTGACGTAGATTTTCGAAGGACCATTTGCAACTGATCTTCGAGATGCGATGGAAGATGGCAGACCAACTTCAAAGCTAGTGTGCCCTAAGTCGTGGTCTGGATATGTTGTTCGACTCCCTGTCAAACGAGCCTGCAAAAAGTCACTACCCAACTTGATACCAGCCGTTCACCTTCACTTCCTGCCATGATGGACGCACAGGTTCTCCAAAAGTTTAGCATTTTTACTATCATATTTTTAGGTCTAGATAGGAGGCATTTACAGTTGAATGATGTTTTAGCAAGACTCGGGTTCTGGTATATTGGCTTGTCTATAAGCTCTGTAGGCCACCTGTTCTGGTTTCCATGCATGTGGCAGAACATGTGGCGGGTTTTGAAATGTGTAAAGACATGTATCGCTTCTACAACTTTTTAAGGTAATACAAATGTTTTATTTACCAAAAAAAATTAAAAATAAAGTAATTTAAGTATATATTAAAATAAAATATTATAATGATGAAGTCACAATTATATTTGACATTTATATTTAGGTTTTTAAATTTTCAAATTTAATGATTCAAATTTCAAGATTGTAATTATAATTTCAAATTTAAAAATATTTTTAAAAAATTATTAATAGCATTTACTCTAGTTATAAATTATGACTGATGAGCTATTAATTAGTAATGTTAACAATTGACTCTTCATATTTATCTTCTAGAAAAATATTGTCCAGAACTTTGCACTCAACTTGTGGCTTATCTATTATCCTTATAACAATATCTAGATCTATGTAATGACCCTTTCCAAATAGGAGCTCTAGAGATGAGGCGTAATGGTCTAAACCGCCTTGTTAGACTATAGCCAGGGCTAGACAGGGGTAAACAGGGTTACTAGAGGTCACTCCAGTCAAAGGTGTTATATTTGGAAAGTGACATTGAGCTAAAAGTGGCTAAAAGCGATTTTAATCCAATTTGAGCTAAAAATAGAACAAATGAGCTAAAATTAGAAGTCAACAACGAATTAGGGTTTCAGGCAGCTATAAGAGAAGGTTCAACGACCTAATTCATTAATATGTAGATTTTGACTTGTCATTGAGGAGAGAGGCACATCTCAAGAGAGGTATCTCAATGGATTCCCAGAGGAATACACCAGTAGATGATTTTGGTGTTGAGAGACACACCCTAGTGACCGGGAAGGTCACATAGATCTTCCATCGATCTTCAACAACAGTTTCGCAGGTTGCAGCAGCAAGGGCACACTCATTCAGGGTGAGGGTGCAACTTCTAAGGAGGTTCAGTGGATCAAATTCTCCCTTTCAGGGAGAGTTCAGAGATTCCCCTCCGACCCAGTTGAGAGGAAGGAAAGGTGCGTCTTTTTCCTAGTTTCTCGTCAGATTCCGACAGAGGAATCATATGGGACGCACTTTGCGGACATTGGGAGTGGGACACTTGGGGAGGAAACATTTGGAGTTCCCGAGCAATCATCAGTTTAGATCCGGAAAAATAATTCCGACCCATTTCATAGTAGACATGGGCGATCTGTTTGAGATACACATCAGACGATTCCGATGGTGGAATCAATAGGGAAAAATTTTCCAGAGCAGAGGGGGTGCATTCCCCCAAGGGGATCCATCTAGGGACCAGATACACTAGTTGAGGTCCGGACAGTCACCAGGACTGTGAGGCAGAGTAGGGCGCATTGTTTGGGATAGTTTCCAGGCATTTTCGAGAGGTATACCCACCAGGGAGAGCTTTCCATACTTGCAGCAGGTGTCGTACGAGCTAGCATATCCGCAATTGTTCCTCATCTCATCCATTGCATTCCACAACATTCTTCAGGTATCAGATATTATTTTTTTAGTTGTTATCGTATTTCGGCTAAGATTATTTTGTCATTGATCTAGCCGAGTGATTCATTTTATTCATCTGCATTCAACATTTGTACTCCACAGAGATTTCATAATATAAGCTTTGCAGTCTTTTATTGCCATTATTATTTGAATGCTCATTTATATGTTGTAAACAATTAATCCTACTCACACATTAGCAGAGTTTCCTAGACTAGTCAAGTCACAAACATTACAGCGGTATTAGAGCTTTAGTCCTGCCAGCCTGTGACTAAAGACGATGAGTGCAGTAGAGGACCCAGGGGGGCGTGAGCACGTAGGTGATGAATATGTCACTTACAACAGACGCAAGGAGGGAAGACCTAGATATGATTTTCCCCCTTTTCCTCCCTGCTCAGAGGAAGAGGAAGAGGAACATAGGTAAGCAGAGAGAAGGGCAGAGCATGAGGCAGAGAGAATGTTAGGAGACAGATATGAGAGCCAAAGGGGAGTGGTAAATCCCCCATGGACCCAGATGCAACCTTCATGCAAGTACTCGACAATCTAATAGTCAGTCAGCAAGACATGACTTAGTATTTGGCGTAGATGGTTGATAGATTGGATATAGTGGGCACCCCGGGCACACAAGCCCCACATGCAGCACAGGGGAACTTAGGGGCAAGCAGTAGACCCTAGTCTCCTACTCACACATAGACCTGTTCTAGTAGGATTCCCATGCCATTATTCCCCAGTTTCCAGAGGGCACCCCTAGTAGCATCACAACAACCCATAACGCAAAGGCCGCCCACTCAGACGGACGACATTGTAGAGTACATGAGGGAGTATGCAGCATTGGGATGTGACTTCCATCAGGACATGACCCTGGTCGAGTATTGTGGACTCAGGCTCCGAAACCTCCCTGGAGAGCCACAGAGAGGAGGACAACAGCCGCAGCAGGGGCATAACATTGATTTCATCTGGAAAGTTGGTAAACTCACCATACACTCTTTTGACGGATCGTCCAAATGCACCAACAGAGCTTGGGTACAAAAGCTAGACACATACTACAAGCTCAACTAGATGACTGAGACAGAAGCCATCAATTTCGCTACCCTACACTTGGAGGGTGATGCACACGAGTGGTGGCATCATGGATTGGTGACGTTGGATCATAGTTACATCACCTCCTACAAGGAGTTCAGAGAGAGACTCGTGGACAGGTTTGATAGGAGGGATCCCGAGATCCACTTCATGGATCTAGCCCAGTTGAGACAAACTGGCACAACAGAGGTGTTCATCATGGAGTTTCAGCGGGTAGCGGTGGCAGTGACATATATATCAGAGCCCATGTTGATCATGTTATTCACAGAGGGACTCACATAGCCCTTGAGAGGATGGGTGAAGGCATACAGGCCTCACACCTTACAGGATTCCATCTTACGTACTCGAGATTTGGAAGACTCAGAGCCAAAGACTAAACCCTTTTCCAAACCCTTCGTACCACAGAAGGACTTAGACAGGAATCCATTCAAGAGAGAATGGAAGGGCAAGGAGAATTTGGATGATGAGAGAAGGTGAGAGATTATGAGGAATAAGCTTTGCTTCAACTGCAGAGACCCTTGGGTCCCAAGCCACAAGTGCATGGGCAAGGGAGAGATCCATTATATTGAGGTGGCAACAGATAGTGTGGATAGTGAGGAGGAGGAGTAGGATAGTGTATCCACTAGCTCAGAGGATGAGTCAGCACAGGCAGAGGAGAAGCCTCCCCATAGACCACCGAGACCGGCAGGGGCCCACTCACTGGTAGTTTCACAGCCTCCTGAGCAGGATAACAAACGGAAACCAGCAAAGGGAGGAGTCATAACGACCCTTTTTGGTGTTCCTAGGTATGACACCCTCTAGATCAGAGGGACTATTCAGGTACAACGAGAAATCTCCTTGATAGATGGTGGGACCACCCACAACTTCATTGATGCTTCATTTTTATCGAGACGGACACTTCAGACAGAGGAGTTTGAGGGGTTCGATGTTGCAGTAGCAGATGGCCATACAGTGGAGTGTCTAGACAGAGATCTGGACTTGGAGATAAAGTTAGGCAACTACATAGTGAGAGACACATTTTATGTGGTTGACCTATCTAACACAGATGTGGTATTGGGAGTCCAGTGGATGATCACCTTGGGAAAAATCATCACCAATTACCAAACCTTGGAGATGGGGTCTAGAGATAGTGACGGGAAGAGGGTTGTTCTGAGAGGCATGTCAACAAGAGCACCCATGACAGTTTCGGCCAAGAGGATGGAGAGGACATTCAGACATGGGGAGGTAGCATATGTCGTAGAGTGATTGATCACTACACAGAAGGATTCAAAGGGTCGATATCAGTATCATACAGAGATCGGGAACTTGTTGGGATGACATCAACAAGTTTTTGGATCAATTCCACCAAGGAGACCACCTAACAGGTGGTTTGATCACACCATTGAGCTGGAGGAGGGGGCCAAACCTATGATCACACCCCCCTATCATCATCCTAGGAGGTTCAAGGATGAGATAGAGAAATCAATTAAGGAATTGCTAGTGATGGGACACATCAGACCAAGCAGTAGCCCATTTGCCTCTTCAGTGGTCTTAATTCTGAAGAAGGATGGTACCATGAGGATGTGCATTGATTACCATGCCTTGAACAAGAAAACCATCAAGAACTAGTATCCTATCCCTCACATTGATGAGTTGATGGATGAACTGCATGGGGTAATTTTCTTCTCAAAGATTGATCTACGCTCTGGGTATCATCATATCAACACCCGAGAGCAGAATATAGAGAAGACGACATTTCGATGTCACTTTGGACATTTCGAGTTTCTTTTTATGCCATTTTGGCTAACCAATGCACCAGCTACATTTCAGTCTTGCATGAACCACATATTTAGGGATTAGTTGAGGAAATCAGTCTTGGTTTTCTTCGACGACATCTTGGTATACAACAAGACATGGCATGAGCATATGAGGCACTTAGATGAGGTTTTAAGCATCATGAAGGTGTAGTCACTATATGCCAAAGAGTCCAAGTGTGATTTTGGTATGATAGAATTACTTTACTTGGGCCACATCATCAATGCAAAGGGGCTACAGCTGCACCAGGAGAAGATTAGGGCCATTCTGGATTGGCCAACGCCCAGGAACGTGACAGAGTTGAGGAGCTTCTTCGGGTTATGTAGCTATTATAGGCGGTTTGTCAGGGGTTTTTCTCAACTTGGAGCACCACTGACGGATCTAACCAAGCATGGGGATTTCATTTGGACCGGCGAGTCATAGAAAGCCTTCGATCACATGAAGGAAGTTATGGGAACATGTCTAGTGTTAGCATTACCATACTTCACTCTATCATTTGTATTAGAGTGTGATGCATTCGGCGAGGGTGTCGGGGCATTTTTGATGCAGGGAGGACAGCCCATTGTATTTGAGAGAAGGAAGCTCAGTCAACCCGAGAGGTTGTACTTCATCTATGAAAAGGAATGTTGGAAATCATGCATGCCTTGACCAAATTTAGACAATATTTGGTGGGCAACAAATTCATGGTCAAAACAAATCACAACAGCTTGAAGTACTTCCTTGAGCAGAAGGACCTCAGTGAGCGTCAGTAGAAATGGGTGACGAAGGTACATGCATTCGACTTCGACATAGAGTATTTCAAGGGGAAGAATAACATTGTGGCCGATGCACTATCAAGGAGACCTGCGGCATGTTCTTTGATGGAGATTTCAGCGGGTAGGAAATCCCACTTGTTAGTGGAATATTCCAAGAACAAGATGGGCAGATACATGATGACAGGTATAGGGTCATTGACGATGTCATATTCTACAAGGACAGAGTCTACTTGGTGCCAGATTTGGGGCTCAAAAAGAAGATCCTCACAGTCGTTCATGATTCACCACTTGCAAGCCATCAGGGGTTTTTCAAAACCTATAGACAGATCAGGGAGAGGTTCTCATGGAAGGGCC